>SJYV01008072.1:0-10639 GCA_006410875.1 Neotragus pygmaeus
CACTCCCCAATGCCTCAGATTGTTGTTTTTATTTTCCAGTGTTTTCATTATTATTGCAGGAGGGTTGGGTCTGGTATGAGGTTGTTGCTTGTCTATATTTTCTTTTTAATACTGTAAGGCTTACTTTCACTTTGGGGCTTTTAATTCATCTGGAAATATGTTAATGGACTGTAAGTTGTAAATCTAAATCTGCCTTTTTCTCAAGATGGATAATTAAGAGATGCTTAGTGTTGTGATACAGGCATCTAAATTTATCTTTCTTTCTAATATGGATAACTGGTTGTCCTGACCAGGTACTCTGTTGTCCTTTCTTTCCCCATCATATAAAGTATATTTCTGTTATTATCCAAGTTTCTTACGTAAGTGGATCTATTTCTGGGCTTTCTGTTCTGCTCCAGCTGTTTATGGTTCCATCACTGTGCCAAGACTTCTTTGCTTTAAACACAATTTACGAATAATCTGATTGGATAGATATTTCTACTCTTTCTCTTCTTGTTACTGCTTGTTTTTTAAGAAGTTTTACTGGGTATCTTTGGCTATTTACCTTCCCATATAAATTCTACGATNGTTCCATCACTATGCCAAGACTTCTTTGCTTTAAACACAATTTACGAATAATCTGATTGGATAGATATTTCTACTCTTTCTCTCTTTTTACTGCTTGTTTTTTAAGAAGTTTTACTGGGTATCTTTGGCTATTTACCTTCCCATATAAATTCTACGATCAGTTTGTAGTGTTTCATAAAAATCTCCCTTTGGAATTTTGATTAAAAATACATTAATTCTGTAGTTTAATTTTGAAAAAAATAAAATGGCTCTCTTTACAATCTGGTCTTCTCAACAAGTGGTGTTGGGTAAGCTGGACAGCTACATGTAAACTGATGAACCAGAGGCAAGCCATGGGGTCCAGGGGAACTTTGTGCTTCCCTCTAGGGCTTGTGCAAGAAGTGTGAACTCTTGAGGTGTGACAGACACCCTAGAGCAACTCATGACATCACCCCATTTCCAGGGGATGAGACGAGTCCTTGCTGAGCTGGCGGGGAGAGCATCTCCAGCATCACAGTAACGGCAATTTAGGAATCCCTAAGAGCCCCCAAAGCAGCCCCTGAGACAGTGAGTTTGTTTTAAACATCTGATGGGTGCAGAAAGAGTGGAGGCACCAGAGAAAACTCGGTTCAGGAGGAACTTGCCTTAACTCACCTTTCCTTGCCCTACCCTGCCCTGCCCCACCCAGGTTGCCTACCCTTGTAGGAGCAAGTCAGAAGAGGAGGGATTAACATTTTCTTTCCGGCTAACTTCAAGCATATGTTAAAGTAGAGATGATAGTTTGATGAGGCCCCATGTGCCCATCAGGTAAGTGCAACAATGATCAATTTACAGCTAATCTTGTCTTATCTTTACCCACCCCATCTATTTCTCCCTCTTGGATTATTTTGAAGAAATATACATATAGATACACACTCATAAATCTATAATACAGTTACCATGCTACCATTATTTCCTTTACAGCACCGAATGAAACTGAGTACAGAGTTATGATGATTGCGTGGAGCCAGAAGCTTCATTTCCTGACAACTACATTCTATGACTTTAGGGACCATGGGATCACCTGAGTGTTCATCTCAAAAGGAAAAGAAACTGTCCCCACTGAATGCAAGGTGTAAATAAGACACTTAATGAAATCCCAAGAGCCCTGTTATTCAGCCCACTGACTACTGACAAGGACCTGCAATGGTCTGATGCTTATGGCCCTCCCAGACTCAAGCATTGGAAACCCAACACTCCAAGTGATGGCTTTTGGGAGGTGATGAGGTCATGTGGGTGGAGCTCCCATGAATGGGGTCAGTGCCTGATAGACAAAACTCCAGAGGCCTCCCACCATGTGAACACAGATGACTCGGCAAGAATTCTCATCTATGAACCAGGAAGATGGTCCTCCAGAGAAGGCCATGCTGGTGCCATGATCCTGGGTATGCTGAATCCAGTTGTTCAGTCACTAAGTTGTGTCTTATTCTACCTCCCCTTGGACAGCAGCACACCAGGCCTCTCTGTCCTTCACCGTCTCCCAGAGTCTTCACATCAGTTGGCCAAAGTATTGGAGTTTCAGCTTCAGCATCAGTCCTTCCAATGAATATTCAGGGTTGATTTTCTTTAGGATAGACTGGATGGATCTCCTTGCAGTCCAGGGGACCCTCAAGAGTCTTCTCCAGCATCACAGTTCAAAAGCATCAGTTCTTTGGCACTCAGCTCTTTTTATGGTCCAACTCTCACATTCATACATGACTATTGGAAAAACCACAGTTTTGACTACACGGACCTTTGTTGGCCAAGTAATATCTCTGCTTTTTAATATGCTATCTAAGATGATCATGGCTTTTCTTCCAAGGAGGAAGCATCTTTTAATTTCATGGCTGCAGTCACCACCCAGAGAGACTTTGGAGCCCAAGAAAATAAAGTCTGTCACTGTTTACATTGTTTCCCCATCTATTTGCCATAAAATGATGGGACTGGATGCCATGATCTTCGTTTATTGAATGTTGAGTTTTAAGCCAGCTTTTTCACTCTCCTCTTTCACTTTTATTAAAAGATTCTTTAGTTCCTCTTTGCTTTCTGCCGTAAGGGTGGTGTCATCTGCATATCTGAGGTTATTGATATTTCTCCTGGCAATCTTAATTCTGTGCTTCCTCTAGCCCAGCGTTTCCCTTAATGTGCTCTGCATAGAAGTTAAATAAGCAGGGTGACAACATGCAGCCTTGACATTCTTGTACTCCATTCCCAGTTTGGAACCAGTCCGTTGCTCCATGCCCAGTTCTAACCGTTGCTTCTTTATTTGCAAACAGGTTTCTCAGGAGGCAGGTAAGGTAGTGAACCATGTTGGATTCATGATCTCTGACGAAGATTTAGCTTCAGGACTAGAGACCAGGTTTGACCTCTCGGGGATCTTGTGTGCTCGAAGTTTCATTACAGTGAAAAGGGACAGAGAAACTTCTGTCATAGACATCGGAAGGGGGCAGAGCGTGCCCCACTTGGCTAGTCTTTAGCAAGGGAATTATACACTTTTTAACCTAGCTATTACAACAAATCAAAAGAATGTCTCAAGGATGGAAAAATTTTACCAGACCTACTGCCACAATTCACATTTTAGGATAACAGGATTAGAATTTAACAACAGAAAGATTCTATCAAACCCACTCCCACAATATATATTTTAAGGTATCAGAATTAGTCAGAAGGTTTTCAGGAAAGAGAAACTATCCTCAAGCAGGATACATTGCTGTTATATAATGCCTAGTACAGAGTTTAAAAAAGAAAAAAAAAATTTATGTGACTAAGACTAAGGAAAAAAAAAGTTTGTCCTTTCCTCCTCCTTCAGAATTCCAGACCCCTATCACCTCCTCAAAAATCCTAGACCCCTCTCTCCTTCTCTGGGACCCTGGACTTCTTATCAACCTGCCTAGGAGTTAACTCTCACCCACGCCCCCACCCTCCTTTTGTTTTAGGAGAATTATGTTGCCAAGGGAAAGGGGTGTCATTTTCATGAATAACTAATTCCTGCTGTTAAAGGGCATCATTCCTAAGTTGTTGAGGCAACATGTTACTCTAAACCTCATATTGAGGGTCTCTGATCTGGGGCCCCAAATAACAGCTGGAAGAGTCTGTGGCACTAAACTAGATAGCATAAAGTTCGTAACTTAAAAGCTTTCAAATGGTTAGAAACAAATCCAGTTACACAGTTACAGGTGCAAGGAGCAAACAGTAAAAAGAAAGCAATTAGAATTATTATGATTAAGATAGTTTTCCACCATGGGGAGCTAGTTAAAGTTTCCCAAAATGCGGTGACTGAAGCTTCAGGAGAATCCATAGCCTGAACAATTTTGTTCATGTGTTTAGTAAAGTGAGTAACATTAGTACTCATAGCTGGTATACAGGTACAACACTGGGTATGAATAATAGCACCAGCTCCTCCTTGTGCGGCTGGTAGAATATCTGGGGCCAATCTGTTTTGTAAAACCACCTTTCTAATTTGTATTTGTTCAACATTAAGGGCTGAAATAGCTTTTTGAGGATCTTGTAAAGCCTGTTGAGTAAAGTTAGAGCATCAGCTCATAGCATAACATCTGTAGTTCCCAGAGAGAGAAGGAATATTGCAGCCAGATAATCATACCAGTGAAATACAGACCTTGCCCAGCAATTTTAAGATGTGGCAGATTAGCGGGCTTCTCTGGAAGCTCTGACAATATGAAGCCGTGAGTAAAAGGTAAACCTAGGGTGCATCTCCCTATCCAGCCGGGGGAAGCCATGCCTATAGGTAAGAGCCATGTATCCAGTAAGTAGGTCCCGTTTGGAGCCAACCAGCGTGACTGAGGGATCCAGTCCCAATCACGTACGCGGCCAGGAAAAGGGAGGACCTGAACCGGGATTGGAAAACACAGGAATGGTTACAGTGCATGTTTCTTGAGGCAAAAATCCCAGTTGTTTCCAATCATTATAATTAAGTTGCCATCTAACTTCTGGGGATGGCTGTATTTATTTCCAGCATATGGGAGCATTAGATAGTAGGTGTCCCTTTTCAGGAGTTACCCATATGATCTCATCCCTAAACATCAGGCAGGAAACCACCAGATCTAGACCCATTTACTTCTTACGTGCAGAAAAATAGTCATTAAACCAAGGTAATGTATAATCAAAGTTGAAAGTCCCATTAGGTCCATAGTTAAGGTACCAAGTGTTACACCAGTCCATTTTAGGGTTGCTAGATATCATCAGATTAAAGAGAGGCATCACACATGATTGCTGTTGGTGAAGATATTCACAGAGTTGAAAAAAGTCTTTTCCTTGAAGTGGAGAAACCCACCATGGGATGCCTTCAACTGATGAAGAAGGGAGTGCTCTGCAGACTCAGCAATTAGACCGACTGTGGAATGTAGTGCAAGAATGAGCCCAGGACAGGAAAGCGTTGTCTTGATGGTCACAGGGAAGACTCAGGACTTTTAGAGTCAGCAGAAGCAGGCCCGCAGAGATCGTCAGGTCCATCTGAAAAGTAAAAGGTGGCAGCATAGACTAAAGACATACAATGACACTGTTTAGTTTCGGTAAGGGGGCCACTTTTAAACTCAAGTGTGGTGCACCAGGAATCAATTCCTGGCACCTTGACAGCTGTGGGAGAAGAACGAATAACCTGGTAAACCTTCCAAGAGGGGCTCGAGAGATTGGCCTTCAGATACCAAAGTCTTTATCAGGACCTCGTGCTTAGCTCAGAGGCTTGTTTGACTCAGAGGCTGGGTGAGGAGTCACCTCCTCGGATTTCCGTAATATCGCTTGAAAGACTGAAAGCTGAGTCACATAGTTAGTTAATTCTAAGGCTTCGGGGTCTATAACAATGTCTGTGCATAAGAAGGGTCTTCCATAGATACATTCAAAGGGGGACAGTCCTTCCTTTTTAAGGGCAATCTGAGCCCTCATTAAAGCTATGGGTAGAACTTTAAGCCAACTGTCCTGAGTCTCTTGGGTTAATTTACGCAGATGTCTCTTAATAATGTCATTAGCCTTTTCTATCTTTCCTGAAGACTGGGGTCTCCAGGAACAGTGTAAGCGATATTCTGTTCCTAGAGCTTTTGACACTCCTTGAGACACAGCAGCTTTAAAGGCGGAGCCATTGTCGCTCTGGAGGCTCCACAGCAGCCCAAACCTGGAAATAATTTCATGGATTAACATTTTTATAACTTCCTTACCCTGCTCACTATGGCAGGGAAAGGCCTCAATCCATCCAGTTAAAGTGCCTACCCAGACTTGTAAGAAAAATCTGTCTTTGGAGTATGGGTAAAATCAATTTCCCAGTCCTCTCCAGGATGCTTCCACTTCATTGGAACCTAGTTTTTTGCTAACTTTTCAGTTTTGGGGCTATTTTTTTGACAAACCTCACATCTCTTGATAATGTTCTTTAAAGTTTTCATTACATTTTTGCCCTCAAATAGGTGAGAAGCCATCTGGTAAGTGCTTTCCACACCTAAATGAAAACTCTGGTGTAAACCCTTAAGAATTTTCCATTGAGCATTTGCAGGAATTATGAATCTTCCAATTTCAGACTGTAACCAACTTTTATCAGTAATTTTTGCTCATCTTTTCTCATATCTTTCTAATTCTTCTTCAGTATATTGTGGTTTTTCCTATTCAGCAGGACCTGTCCAGACTAGGGGTGCTAGTAGGAGAGGGAGTTCCTAATGTGCCAGTTTTCTGGCTTGAGAATCAGCCACCTGATTTTCCTCTACTTTACTCCCATCCCTGCTGTGCCCCTTGCAATGTTTATCAGCTACTTCTTTAGGACAATATACAGCAGTTAAGAGTCTCCCAATCTTTTTGAAATGTTTAATGGGTTCTCCTGTTGCTGTTTTAAATTGTCGCTCTTTCCATATCACAGCATGGGCATGTAAAGTCAAAAAAGCATACTTAGAATCAGTGTAGATATTTAGATATCGCTGCCCTCTGCTTATGGAGAAGGCGATGGCACCCCACTCCAGTACTCTTGCCTGGAAAATCTCATGGATGGAGGAGAGGGGTAGGCTGCAGTCCATGGAGTCACGAAGAGTCGGACACGACTGAGCGACTTCACTTTCACTTTTCACTTTCATGTGTTGGAGAAGGAAATGGCAACCCACTCCAGTGCTCTTGCCTGGAGAATCCCAGGGATGGGGGAGCCTGGTGGGCTGCCATCTATGGGGTTGCACAGAGTCGGAAATGACTGAAGTGACTTAGCAGCAGCAGCAGCAGCAGCCCTCTGCTTAACTCCAGGGCTTGAGTCAAAGGAGCAAGCTCTGCCAATTGGGCACTTGTACCAGGGGAAGAATCTTTGCCTCTGAACTCTGTTCAGATGTAAACAGAGTGACCTGCTCTCCGATTCCCATTCCAAACAAAAGAACTGCCATCTATAAATATATCCATGTCAGAATTGTCTAATGGGGTGTCCATTAGATCTTCCCGAGCTGCACAAAGTCAGAAATAGGGAACAACTGTGATCAGGTGTTTCATCATCTTCCTTTTCGGAAAGGAAAATGGCAGGATTTAAGTTTCCACAAACCTTAAGCTTAGTTATTGGCCCTTCTAGCAACAATGACTGATATTTAAGAAGCCAACTCACATCATGAGAAGTCAGTACGGTAAGATTTCACCCATTAATTATTTTGAGGGCTTTGGGTGTTAATAAAGCCGCTGCAATTACTCTTAGACAGTGTGGCCACCCACCTGAGATTACATCTAATTTTCTGCTCAGATAAGCTATAGATTGCTGGTGATATATATTGCTGGTGATATAGATTGCTGATTGTTGTGTCAAAGCTCCTAAGTTTTCTTTCAGTGACAAATTCTAACACTTTGGGCAAGCTCAAAGCAGGAGCTTGCAGGAGAGTAGGCTGAAGAGCCTTAAAAGCCTTTTGAGTATCTGGAGACCAAACCAGCTTGTCAGTTTGGGCCTGCTGAGTTTCAGTTATAAGTTTACATAAAGGCCGGGCAAGTCCCCCATAGTGAAGTGAAGTGAAGTTGCTCAGTCGTGTCTGACTCTTTGCGACCCCGTGGACTGTAGCCTGTCAAGCTCCTCCGTCCATGGGATTTTCCAGGCAAGAGTGCTGGAGTGGACTGCCATTCCTTCTCCAGGGGATCTTCCTGACCCAGGAATTGAACCTGGGTCTCCTGCATTGCAAGCAGACACTTTACCTTGGGAGCCAGCAGCAGTACCCTGTGCTTTCCCCAGATTCTCTCAATTGTCTTAAAGTCACAGGTAAGGGATGATTTAATGTAGGTTTAATTCTCTCCTGGCCTATGGCCCTAGTCCCTTCTGATTCACTTCAGTTCAGTTCAGTTCAGTCACTCAGTCATGTCTGACTCTTCGCGACCCCATGAATCGCAGCACGCCAGGCCTCCCTGTCCATCACCATCTCCCAGAGTTCACTCAGACTCATGTTCATCGAGTCTGTGATGCCATCCAGCCATCTCATCCCCTGTCCCATATATTTAACAGATTGTTGACAAAGATGAGATTTTTCCCTTGATGCCTTATAACTGCAGCCTGCCAGGAAGTTTTAAGAAATCTTCTGAGGCTTGTAAGCAAGCTTCCTCTGTCTCAGCACAGAGCAGAATATCACCTACATATTGTAGTATCACTGCCTCGGAGCAATTAAAATTTTGTAGCTTTAGTTTAGTCGCTCAGTCGTGTCCGACACTTTGGGACCCCATGGACTGTAGCCCACCAGGCTCCTCCATCCACGGGATTTTCCAGGCAAGATTACTGGAGTGGGTTGCCATTTCCTTCTCCAGAGGATCTTCCTGACCTAGGGATCAAACCCGGGTCTCCCACATTGTAGGCAGACGCTTTACCGCCTGAGCCACCAGGGAAGTCAAATCTCCATAGAGGCAGATGGCAAATGCCTTTGTTGTTTAGTCGTTGGCAATACTCTTGGTAAGTGCCAATTTGTAGTTGATACACACAATTATGAGTGCTCAAACTACCGCACAATTGCACTCATCTCACACGCTAGTCAAGTAATGCTCAAAATTCTCCAAGCCAGGCTTCAGCAATACGTGAACCGTGAACTTATACATGTTCAAGCTGGTTTTAGAAAAGGCAGAGGAACCAGAGATCAAATTGCCAACATCCGCTGGATCATGGAAAAAGCAAGAGAGTTCCAGAAAAACATCTATTTCTGCTTTATTGACTATGCCAAAGCCTTTGACTGTGTGGATCACAAGAAACTGTGGAAAATTCTGAAAGAGATGGGAATACCAGACCACCTGACCTGCCTCTTGAGAAACCTATATGCAANCAATCCCAAAGAAAGGCAATGCTAAAGAATGCTCAAACTACTGCACAATTGCACTCATCCCACACGCTAGTAAAGTAATACTCAAAATTCTCCAAGCCAAGTTCAGCAATTCGTGAACCATGAACTTCTAGATGTTCAAGCTGGCTTTAGGAAAGGCAGAAGAACAAGAGATCAAATGCCAACATCTGCTAGATCATCAAAAAAGCAAGAGAGTTCCTTGAAAACATCTATTTCTGCCTTATTGGCTATGCCAAAGCCTTTGACTGTGTGGATCACAAGAAACTGTGGAAAATTCTGAAAGAGATGGGAATACCAGACCACCTGACCTGCCTCTTGAGAAACCTATATGCAGGTCAGGAAGCAACAGTTAGAACTGGACATGGAACAACAGACTGGTTCCAAATAGGAAAAGGAGTACGTCAAGGCTGTATANGAAAGAGATGGGAATACCAGACCACCTGACCTGCCTCTTGAGAAACCTATATGCAGGTCAGGAAGCAACAGTTAGAACTGGACATGGAACAACAGACTGGTTCCAAATAGGAAAAGGAGTACGTCAAGGCTGTATACTGTCACTCTGCTTATTTAACTTATATGCACAGTTCATCATGAGAAACGCTGGGCTGGAAGAAGCACAAGCTGGAATCAAGATTTCCAGGAGAAATATCAATAACCTCAGATATGCAGATGACACCACCCTTATGGCAGAAAGTGAAGAGAAACTAAAAAGCCTCTTGTTGAATGTGAAAGAGGAGAATGAAAATGTTGACTTAAAGCTCAACATTCAGGAAACAGATCAAAGCATCTGGTCCCATCACTTCATGGGAAATAGATGGAGAAACAGTAGAAACAGTGTCAGACTTTTTCGGGGGCGGGGCTCCAAAATCACTGCAGATGGTGATTGCAGCCATGAAATTAAAAGACGCTTACTCCTTGGAAGNGGTCCCCTGTCGGTCCGAAGATTTGGCAGTCTGTGACGCAGTTGTCTAATTTCTGATCGTCAGGTGTGGAGGCTGGTGCATCGGGATCCGCTTCCCTGCCGGGAGGGCCGGACCACAAACCCAGCGTAGCGCCCTCGGGGAGCGACCTCTTCCAGCTTTGCGGAGAGGGCGCTTTAGGGGTTTCCTTTAGGGTCTGGCACCAGTCGCCGGGCGTGAAGGGGAAAGGCGGTCCCGCGGAATTCTGGGACTTGTAGTCCGGATCGCGGTTGGGTTGGGTGCACGTGGGTAACTGTGGAAACGAGTCCCAGAATGCAGCGCGCCTCTCGGAGCCTCCCAGCTCCGCTAACTCGTGCTTTATTCCCCGCGGACCCTAGAGCACTCCAGGGAGCCGTTCCTGTCCCCTGGGACCTTCTCCCCGTGTCAGCGGGTGGGCGAGAACCAAGCTAAGCGCAGTCCTTTCACACTTGGGTTCTTTATCTCCAAGTTGAATATTTCCCACTCGTATTTGGTGCCCTTGTAGAATAAATGCTTCGTCTTGAACCATTTAGTACATAGGTTGTGGAAAACATTGAAGATGCGACGCAGTTTAAAGCAGCGTTTAGAATAGTGTGTATTTGTGGCTTCTTGTGTGTATAAACACCAAGTGAAAAGGTTCCGTCTTAGTAAAAACGTTGTGAAGATAGTATAAATTGTGTTTGCAGTTCTTGGGCCGTTTGGATTGCCAAAGGATAAGGGGACTTTTGGGGAAAAGATGGTCTTGAATTTGGTGTGTGTGCATGTACGTGTGCGTGCTTAGTCTCTTCAGTCCTGTCTGACTCATTTGTGAGCCCGTAGGCTATAATCCGCCAGGCCCCTCTGTCCATGGGATTTCCCAGGCAAGAATAC
>SJYV01008076.1:0-37363 GCA_006410875.1 Neotragus pygmaeus
GTCCAGTCATCACTTAATCCAGCTTCTCCAAGTCATAGAACTGTAGACCTTTAAGGGTTGTTGTCTTCTTCTGTGGATGCCTTTTTAAAAAAAAATTTGATTTTATCACTCTACCATTTCCCATTATCTGAATATGAATCAAAGGTACCCAGAGAAAGAGCTTGTCAATAAAAGCATAACTGACAGAGTGAAGGAGTGTGGCAGGAAAAAATAACACTTATTTGGCAAAGTCCAAACACTCTGACAGACAGGGAAAGGAAAAGGCTAAAATGCATTATACTTGCACCATTTCTGTTGTAGATGGGTTGTCTATAGTAAGACCTTGAGACACTGCAGATAAGCTATAGAGACATAGCTAAATATAAAGCCCTTGGAAAGGAAAAATCACCAAGCAATCAAGGATGCTAGAAAGAATTAGAGGCCAGCATATGGCACCCTTGGCATAATAAAGAAGCAGATCCTTAGTTTCCGCAAAGCAATGGCACAATAGAGAGCTTGCTCATTTGACAACAGACATACTTTGAATGAATGACTGTATCTTTTCCTCAAGATTGTATTGGCTACTGGTGATGCCTAATTGGATAAGGCATGACTTGCTCCCTCTGGGATCCCCAGGACTGGTCAGAGATGCAAGAAATATACGTGAAAAAAGTGTTGTTTGACTTTCTCATCTCCATTGACCTCTTCTTCTGTTCCTTATTATATTATACAACTTTAGATTGTAGGGATAATGAACATTATTTTCCAAATTAGAAAATCATGTACCAGATTTATCACATAAATTACCAATGTCACTTGCTGTTAGATGAAAAGATAGATTTCCAACTGTTCCTGGCCTTGTGAGTCTGCTCTTTCCCTTGGAAAGAGCACTTGTGTAAGTGAATAATGCAACTGAGTTAATAATATACCTGATTTAGAATCATGAATCCTAAATTCAGTGTGGGTCATCTGTTTATGGTCCTGGTCACCCAAAGAAGAGGACTCTAATGACTAGTGGGAGACATCGCCTACAGTAGATTTTTTAGGGAGAAATTGTTACTCAAGACAGAGGACCTGATCATAATAGAAACCACAGAGAAGAGATGGAAATTCACTGTTGTGATACAAAGTATTGATGAGATTTTTTTCATAATTGATGATATAATTTTTTTAGAATTGTAGACAGAATAATCAAGAGTGGGTTGGAATATGGGACATATGTGGAGAAGGCAAGTGGTCAAAAGATAAGGCTTGAGTCAGTTCAATTGGATTCAGTGCTACAGGCTCACTTTTAGGTTGTGATGGCTGCTTGGTACCAAGACCTAGGTGACATCTGAAAGCAACTCTCTATGTTAGGCTGAACTGTAGTATGCATCTACAGAATACCTTAAACATGCATCACTCAGACTTTCTGGGAATAACCAGTGCTGAAAAACTCACTTGATCCAAAGCAACTCATTCTATGTTCTTATATACAGTAATTATAATGATCACATTTTAGTCACACTTACTAGGAACTAAGAAAGGTAAATGGAAAGAAGCAAGTTAGGATTTAATAAATACCCAAGTATATAATTGTCCCTAGATTCAGAATCCAGTAACTTAGGACTTTATAAGCTTTTAAAGCATACTGAAACCTTCTAATAATTTCCAGTTTTTCCAATTAGAGGCCTGGTGCCAGGAATAAGTCAGTGATACTTCCATGTTCCAGTTGTATATTTTACCCTGCACGTAGACACAGCCTTCCAAAGTTAGAGAGCCAGGTAAAAGGCAAGCCTTCAAGTCATCACCTCCATCTTTGCAAGAACCCAGGGAGTGACACAATGATTTATGGTCTGACTAAACAGTTAAGTATCTGCATAAAAAGAAGCAGACAAATTAATAACCATAAAAAGGAAATGCATACTTTCTACACTTCAAATCCTTTTTGTTTTCTTTTATCTACTATCCCATCAAGTCTAACAGTGACTGAACAGGATGAAATCATTGTTTCTTTTTCACAGTTCCACAAGGGTAATGTTTGAATGAGGAAATATCCGGTGTTTCACCCTCAATGAGTGGATAGCTCACATTTTGCAACAGCACTTTCAAGTACATTTTTAACTCTCAACTCAAAGTAATCCTGTAGGATCTGTATTCTTATACCAATTTTACAAATCAGGAATGCAACAGCACTTTCAAGTACATTTTTAACTCTCAACTCAAAGTAATCCTGTAGGGTCTGTATTCTTATACCAATTTTACAAATCAGGAAAATGAGCTTTGCATTTGCTCACACTACTGGCAAGGAAACTGTTATTATTTGAAGGAGGAGAGTGGTGGATGCTACTATAGTTTATAAAATGTTTTCAAACTAGAATCTTCTGAGACAGGGTCATAAGATCAAATAAGTACATTTTCTTGTAATTGCTGCTACTGCTGCTAAGTTGTTTCAGTCGTGTCTGACTCTGTGCGACCCCATGGACGGCAGCCCACCAGGCTCCTCTGTCCCTGAGATTCTCCAGGCAAGAACACTGGAGTGGGTTGCCATTTCCTTCTCCAATTCATGAAAGGAAAAGTGAAAGTGAAGTCGCTCAGCCATGTCCGACTCTTAGCGACCCCATGGACTGCAGCCTACCAGGCTCCTCCGTCCATGGGATTTTCCAGGCGAGAGTACTGGAGTGGTTGCCATTGCCTTCTCCCTTTCTTGTAGTTAGGATACACTATTACCAAGCTTCCCAAGTAGTGCTAGTGGTAAAGAACATGTCTGCCAATGCAGAAGACATAAGAGAAGTGGGTTCAATCCCTGGATTAGGAGGATCCCCTGGAGAAGAAAATGGCAACCCACTCCAGTATTCTTGCTTGGAGAATCCCATGAACAGAGGAGCCTGGTGGGCTTCAGTCCAGGGGTCACAAAGAGTCAAACATGACTGAGTGACTAACACACAACACACACCTGCAGGGAGGAAAACACAACAAATCACTCCTCCTCTTTCTCTTGTCCTCTTTGGCCTGTCAGTGGAGATTTAGATAGAAAAATAAAAGAGAATTACAAAGATTCTTCCTCTCTTTATGTTTTAGATTTCCCCCCTCCTTTTTGGCGCATTGCTTTCTGCCTGAATGTTAGTCTGTTCCAACACCATGGGGGAAATTTGAGTCATTCACATCAGGTTCTGATTCTGGATCCAGTAAATTCTGGTTTTGAAAAAATGGACCTGCTTTATCACCAATAAAAAGGGACTATGATACATATCTCTTTCTAGGATATTGGGAAGAAATAGCAAATTTATTCTTAATTATATAAAGAATATATAACTCAGGATATGATTTCGTTGTGTTTCACAAATGATAGATTCTATTCTTTGATATAGTTTAATTCATAACCAAACATAGCACCTAACACTAAACAGAAACTCAATAAACATTTCTTGGAGAAAAGAAGAAACCAAAGAAAAATGAATAAAGAAGTGTATCAATTTAGTCTTAAATAGAGATACAGCCTAAGGATAAGACTGTTGGGTAAGCATATAGAGCAATAAGAAAGTCTTATTTATAAGTCTTCCTTCTTATAAAGACACCAGTTTTATCAGATGAGGATCCTATCCTCATGATCACATTCTAAAGGCCCTATCTCCAGATATAATCCTACTGGCAGGTTTCAACATAAAGATTTGGGGGGTAAGGGGCATGATTCAGCCCATAGTAACAGATCTATGCAAAACCTATCAGGCAAAATACCTCTATCAACACCACTCCATCCTCCATAAAGCAAGATTCACAGAAGCTTCAGAAGTCTGTGCTATGACATGGGAGAAAATAGATAAAAAGATAAAGGTCAGACTTGAGAAGGTTTAATCCAGTTAAATAAAATTATGCTAAGATTTACCTACAAAGATTTAAAATTCAAACTTAGAAGAGGCAAGATTCCTGCTGTTGTTGTTGCTTTTACTTCATCCAAGATCACAACCACAGTCCCCTTTCAGCCAACTGGACAGGATGACTTTCCTAGTATAGGGCACCAGGAAATTGGTCTCAAAGAGTCACTGTGGGACCTCCCCAAATCCCCTCCAGAGGACAAACATTCTCAACCCTGGTGAGGCAGGGCCAACCCATCCTTGTACTGAATCTCTCATTTTCAGAAAATCCATTGGTTTTGATGTAATCATCAAAGTCTCATAGAAAAGAATAATATTTTTTATAGTTTAGAGAAAAAGAAAAGGACATCTGGAATTAGCTTTAAATGTGAAAGATAGTGACCTCATAGACGACATGCAGAAAAAAAAAAAAAAATAGAATGAAGCCCACAGGCAGTTTTCAACATCAGAGACCCAAAGACCTGGATTATTTTAACCATTAAAATACAAAGAAACATTGTCTGAGGATCAGGTCTTTTTCTCTATTTAGATTTCAGATTTGTATAAACTTATTCCCATTTTAAAGGGAAATAGACTTGAAAGTAATAAAGAATGGGCTTTAGAATCAAACAGGTCAAATATCAATTTTTCACTAGCANAAAAAAAAAAAAAAATGGAATGAAGCCCACAGGCAGTTTTCAACATCAGAGACCCAAAGACCTGGATTATTTTAACCATTAAAATGCAAAGAAACATTGTCTGAGGATCAGGTCTTTTTCTCTATTTAGATTTCAGATTTGTATAAACTTATTCCCATTTTAAAGGGAAATAGACTTGAAAGTAATAAAGAATGGGCTTTAGAATCAAACAGGTCAAATATCAATTTTTCACTAGCATGTTGGGTGATGTAGGTGAGAGAAATTCAAATTGCGGTTTTGAATGTAGATTGCCAGATGAGATACAAGATTCCAGGTAAATTTAAATCTCAGACCAAAGAAAATAGTTTTTTTATTAGTATATCCCCAATGTGTGGGGCATTCTTATACAAAAAATGATCTGTTGTTTATCTGAAATTCAAATTTAAGGTGGGTGCTAAGGGAGGGATGGATTGAGAGTTTGAGCTAGCATATGAAAACTATTATATGTAGAATGGATAAACAGCAAGGTCCTACTGTATGGCATAAGGAACTATATTCAATATCGTGATAAACCTGGATTCATGTCGATGTATGGCAAAGCCAATAGAGTATTGTAAAGTAAAATTAAAAAAATTAAATTAATTAATTAAAAAAAGAATATAAAAAGGAATGTATATGTATGTAAAACTGAATCACTTTGCTGTAGAGCAGAAACTCACACAATATTGTAAATCAACTAAGCTTCAATTAAGCATTTTCAAAAGGGAACGCAAAAAATAAATAAATAAACAGAAAAACATTTAAGTTGGTATTCTATATTTACATCTGTACACCTGACCCAAGGACCTCTTCTTTAACAGTAGTGATAAAAATATCCTCCTGCATACAAGTTGTGTGGGATAAATAATGGCAAAGACAAAGCACTTTCCACAGTGTCTGGCACTTAGGATATATGCTAAACAATAACTGTTTTTACTTTTTATTTTAATAGCATCAAGAATGAGGATGATATGTTGTATATTTGAATATTCCCATTGCTCTGTACACTTTATTTGGATGTATTTCTGTTAAAATATGAAGTGAAATCAGGGACTTCACTTCTTATAAGTATTGTGTGTGCGTGAACTTTCAGTCACTAAGTTGTGTCCAACTCTGTGACCCCAAAGACTAGCCCACCAGGCTCCTCTGTCCATGAGACTCTCCAGGCAAAAATACTGGAATGGGTTGCCATGACCTACATCAGGGGCTCTTCCCAACCTAGGGATGGAATCTGCATCTCCTGTGTCTCCTCCATGAAAGTAAGATTCTTTTCTACTGAGCCACCCAGTAAGCCCACTTTAATAAGTATTAATAAATTTTAAAATATATATCACATACACTTAATATATAAATGTTTATATTTGCCCTACTCTACCAACAAACTTAAAGCTCAACATCCAGAAAATGAAGATCATGGCATCAGGTCCCATCACTTCATGGGAAATAGATGGGAAAACAGTGGAAAGAGTGTCAGACTTTATTTTTGGGGGCTCCAAANCTAAACTTCATGCTTCTTTAAGGTAACAAAGTTAAAAGAATTTTAGAAACGATCTTGTATGATATAGAGAAGGGGACAGAGACTGTTCTCAGGAGCAAGAGAAGGGGTGAATATTTTCTACATTTCTCTATGAACTTGGCTTCTACTTTATCTCATCATTGCTCAGAAATAAAACCCTCCATTGACTCCTATGACTCAGGGTGCAGTCTCCAGGATCCTCCTAGCTCACAACACTTACTGTGTGCACCAAGACACCTCCCACCCCCAGTCTGTGATGTCCTGGAGGACATGTGCGGTATTTATTTTGTCTCTAAAATCCCTTCAGTTACTGCTGCTGCTGCTGGTCCTTGACAAATTACAGATGATCTAGAAATGCTAAACTTCATGCTTCTTTAAGATAACAAATTTAACAGAATTTCAGAAGCAATCTTGGATGATATAGAGAAGGGGGAAGAAAGTTTTCTTCTCAGGAGCGAGAGAAGGAAGATAGGAGGTGTTTTGGAGGATCCTCAACACAAAGCATGCTGATGACAGCAACTACCCTACTCATTCTGGTGAAAGCCAGCTGAGGCCTGCATGTGCATCTGGGAACAATTTGACACATAGCACAAAACCAGAAACTCAGCGTTTATTTTTATTTTCCATCTGTTTTATGTACATTGTGAATGCACACATCTGTGAGGGAGGGAAAAAAGATAAACATATTATGGCCTCCAAATAAGATGAACATGGAAATAATTTTTGCTAACTATACACAACTTAAAGGTCTCAACTTCATGCTGTGATTTATTATATATTTTATGTACATGCCTTACTGCTTATAGTTGGAATCTACTACTTCCCAAGATACAGCCACAAAAATAGTTTTAGTATTCCTGCCTAGAGAATTCCATGGACAGAGGAGCCTAGCAGGCTACAGTCCATGGGGTTACAAAGAGTCGGACATGACTGACTCTTTTTTTTTTTTCAAGTTTTCATTGATAATAGAGATTTGAAATTATTTTCCAATTCTTTTCAAGAATATTTTTTTCTTTTATTTTTCAGTTCAGTCACTCAGTCATGTCTGACTCTTTGTGACCCCATGGACTGCAGCCCACCAGGCTTCCTTGTCCATTGCCAACTCCTGGAACTTGCTCAAACTCATGTCCATCAAGGCAGTGAGGCCAACAAACCAATTCATCCTCTGCCATCTCCTTCTCCTCCTGTCTTCAATTTTTCCCAGCATCAGTTTTTTCCAGAGCAGATCAGTTCTTTACATCAAGTGGCCAAAATATTAGAGATATCAGTAAAGATATACCTTTATTTTAATTGTTGATGCTGATCATTTGCTAGTTTTCTGAACTAGTGAATGTACCAAAAAATAAGAAAATATTCATTTTCATGATAAAAATACTTCTATTTAAAAATCTAAATTACACAGTCTAATAATATTATTGTGTCCTTTATAATTTTTTTAGGTATAAGGAAACATTNCATTTGCTAGTTTTCTGAACTAGTGAATGTACCAAAAAATAAGAAAATATTCATTTTCATGATAAAAATACTTCTATTTAAAAATCTAAATTACACAGTCTAATAATATTATTGTGTCCTTTATAATTTTTTTAGGTATAAGGAAACATTTAACAACGGAGTCTTAAATTAACCAAAGTATTTTGCAAGGATTTGATTATTTACAGGTTTTTTTTCTTCCTCTAAATTTGTAACAACAAAATAAATGTGGTTAGACTTCAGAAGCCTTAGGCAACATCTATTGTTTCACGAGAAAAATCTGTGTGTCCCAGAGTCCCATGGATCACCCCATGTGTGAATAATAACAACTGGTTATATTTGGAAATTGAAATGCTTCCATCTGTAACAGTGCTAGAGGGACTTCCTCTGAAAATGGGAAACTAGACATGGCATCTTTTCCTATTCAAAATCCTTCTAGGTGGTTGATGACAGAGTTTGAAAGTTGAATTATTTAACATGTACAAGTTTAAAAACTGTCTAGAAAGACAAAATGTTAGGACAGTTTTCATTTTCTTCTTTAGTTGTTCAGGTACAGACCCTCCCACCATGGAGCCTACTTGCTCAGGAAAGCCAAACTCCTTCTCAGCCTCTGGGGCAGGATGAAACTTAATGTAAGTCACCCTGACCCTCATTAGAGGGCTTGGGAATCATTTTGCAAACCAACTGAAGCCAAATAAATGCAAAAGCATATTTTTCATGGCCTCTAGGAAAATTTTTCTTTGGTTCTTTCCCCTCCCCTCCCACTCTCTGGCCTTGCTTCCTCTCCTCTCTTGTCCTGTCCTCCTGTCCCTTCCCTTTTCTCCTCCTTCTCCTTCCCCTTCTCTCCACACGCTGTCGTGTAGGTATTCAGTTCAGTTCAGTCATTTAGTCGTGTCTGACTCTTTGCAACCACACGAATTGTAGCATGCCAGGCTTCCCTGTCTATCACCAACTCCCAGAGCTTACTCAAATTCATGTCCATCAAGTCAGTTATACCATCCAACCATCTTATCCTCTGTCATCCCCTTTTCCTCCTGCCTTCAATCTTTCCCAGCATCAGAGTCTTTTCTAGTGAGTCATTTCTTCACATCAGGTGGCCAAGGTACTGGAGTTTCAGCTTCAACATCAGTCTTTTTAATGAATATTTAGGACTTATTTCCTTTAGGATGGACTGGTTGGATCTCCTTTCAGTCCAAGGGACTCTCAAGAATCTTCTCCAACATCACAGTTCAAAAGCATCAATTCTTCGGCACTCAGCNAGCCTTGACTAGATGGACCTTAGTCGGCAAAGTAATGTCTCTGCTTTTGAATATGCTATCTAGGTTGCTTACTTACATTAAAATTAGAACAATACAGAGAAGATTATTAGTATGGCCCCTGGGCAAGGACGACATGCAAACATGTGATGTGTTAAGTATTTCTGACAAAAATGCCCAGCCAGACTTAAAGATGAATAAGAAGTACCTTGTCCTTGAAAGGAATTAAGTGTCTAGAGGCAGAGGCAAAATGTGTTTGTAAAACAAGGAGTAAGGTCTTCCCCGAAGAAGCTAAAATATGATTTTTTTCTCACGGTAACAATGCGAAATGAGTATAAACCTCTTCTTTCAAAGGACAGTGGGAGGAGGAGGGGACGCCACCAGTATCAGTCACTATATGAGTCCTCAACGTGTCTTATGGTGAGAACAGGGATTTCCAAGACTCACTGTTATTACTGATAGGATCCCAAGCCAGCCCACAATGCCCTTGAAAGGTAGCTAAAGTTCTTTAAACAAACAACAACAAACAACCCTATCATTTTCATAACTATAGGAATTTAGAACCTGAGAAAAATTTGGCTTAATTCTAAACAGTAAATGGTGAAGTCTTCCTCAAGGAACTTCAGAGCAGGTCTAAGAAATTAGGGGCAAAAGAAAGCAGGGTGAAAAACAAAATTCTGCAAGATTTGTCTTCTACTAAGTACTGAGGGGAAAGAAAAGTTTGAGAGTTAAGCAAACGCCGGATNGTTATTGATATTTCTCCCAGAAATCTTGATTCCAGTTTGTGCTTCATCCAGTCCAGCATTTCTCATGATGAACTCTGCATAGAAGTTAAATAAGCAGGGTGACAGTATACAGCCTTGACTTACTCCTTTTTTATTTGGACCCAGTCTGTTCTTCCATATCCAGTTCTAACTGTTGCTCCTTGACCTGCATACAGATTTCTCAGGAGGCATCTCAGGTGGTCTGGTATTCTTGTATCTTCAGAATTGTTCACAGTTTGTTGTGATCCACACAATCAAAGGATTTGGCATAGTAAATAGGGCAGAAGTAGATGTTTTTCTGGAACTCTCTTGTTTTTTTTTATGATCCAGCAGATGTTGGCAATTGGACCTCTGGTTCCTCTGCATTTTCTAAATCCAGATTGAACAACTGGAAGTTCACAGTTCACATACTATTGAAGCATGGCTTGGGGAATTTTGAGCATTACTTTACTAGCGTGTGAGATGAGTGCAATTGTGCAGTAGTTGGTGCATTCTTTGGCATTGCCTTTCTTTGGGATTGGAATGAAAACTGACCTTTTCCAGTCCTGTGGCCACTGCTGGCTTATTGAGTGCAGCACTTTCACAGCATCATATTTTAGGATTTGAAGTAGCTCAACTNCACTCTCCTCTTTCACTTTCATCAAGAGGCTCTTTAGTTTCTCTTCACTTTCTGTCATAAGGGTGGTGTCATCTGAATATCTGAGGTTATTGATATTTCTGCCAGCAACGTTGATTCCAGCTTGTGTTTCATCCAATCCAGCATTTCACATGATGTACTGTGCATATAAGTGAAGTAAGCAAGGTGAGAATATACAGCCATGATGTACTCCTTTCTCATTTTGGAATCAGTCTATTGCTCCATGTCTGGTTCTAATTGCTGCTTCTTGACCTGCATACAGATTTCTCAGAAGGCAGGTCAGGTGGTCTGGTATTCCCATCTATTTAAGAATTTTCCAGTTTGTTGTGATCCACACAGTCAAAGGCTTCAGTGTAGTCAGTGAAGGAGAAGTAGATGATTTTCTTGATCTCTCTTGCTTTTTCAATGATCCAATGGATATTGGCAATTTGATCTCTTGTTCCTCTGCCTTTTCTAAATCCAGCTTGAACATGTTAAAGTTCATGGTTCATGTACTGCTGAAACCTAACTTGGAGAATTTTGACCATTACTTTGCTATTGTGTGTGAGATGAGCAAACTTGCGTGGTAGTTTGTACATTCTTTGGCATTGTCTTTCTTTGGGATTAGAATGAAAACTGACCTTTTACAGCCCTGTGGCCACTGCTGAGTTTTCCAAATTTGCTGGCATATTAAGTGCAGCACTTTCACAGCATCATCTTTTAAGATTTGAAATAGCTCAACTGGAATCCTATCACCTCCACTAACTTTGTTCACAGTAATGCTTCTTCATGATTCTGACAAGACTCACAGATGACTCTTGCTTGCCTGCCTTAAAATCCTCCTTTTTTATTATTGATTGTTATCCCTATTGCAATTACTTGAATACAATCATCTCCTAANTATCACCTCCACTAACTTTGTTCACAGTAATGCTTCTTCATGATTCTGACAAGACTCACAGATGACTCTTGCTTGCCTGCCTTAAAATCCTCCTTTTTTATTATTGATTGTTATCCCTATTGCAATTACTTGAATACAATCATCTCCTAATTTCTGGCACAGTTTACCTTCACACTAACATCCTGAATGTTTCCACCACATTCCTAAAAGCAGCAGCACTTTGGCACATGGTACAATGCTTCAGTCTGTTCCACAACTAGAAGAAACAGGGTCTTTACTGCCCCTGGTCTGTATCCTCCATTCAGTTAGCCTGACATTTTATAGTTTACTATGAGAACATCTCCAAAGCCCATTTTTAAATACTTTTATTTATTTATTTGGCTACCTAGGCCTTAGTGATGGCACAAAGGATCTTTAATTATGGCATGTGAACTTTTAGTTGTGGCATGTGGGATCAAGTTCTCTGACCAGGGAACAAACCTAGTCCCCCCGCTTTGGGAGCACAGAGTCTTAGCCACTGGACTAAGACCAGGGAAGTCTCAAAACCCAATTTTAATTTCTATTTCAAATTGGGGTTTTGAGTAGCAAATGATAGAAACGGAAAGGCAAAAGATATTTATGAATTTCCCATTTGGGAATCTAATATAGAGATTCCAGTTCTGACAGTGTGAATCTGCTTTCTTGTCTTGAGTCTTGTCTTGGCTTTGCTTGAGTCTTGACTAGCAGAAAGATATTCTGTGTCAAATTTGTGGAGGTAAACAAAGGCCAAGCAAATAAGAACTAGCAAAAGCTATTTATTCAGAACTCACTAAAGACCAAATTCTAGTAAGACAGAGTGGGATCTCAACCAAGCCAGATTATCAACTTGATTTTTTGGATGAAGTCTTTGGGATTCTCTATTAAGCTAGAAAGTGAGTGTGTTCATTTTGAGGCTGACATTTTTAATGTGAAATAAGAAGCAGTATGAATATATGAATGCTGAGTATCCTATATCCTAAGAAATGAGCTGCCTCCATAATCAGCAGGCCAAGAGGTCTGGACACTCCTGCCAGTGGGCTCTATCTCGATGATAACCAGACTCAATCATGCATTGTTATACATGGCCTGAGAAGAGCAAGCTGAAGCCTCTCTCTGCTTGGATTTTCCCCCGGATATGGGGGTTGTCCAGAAAAGTACACACTGATAAAATTTGGCAACGGATTGAAATGGAAGATTCTAAATACTCTGGGAAAATGTTTCCTCTACAGAAATGAGGTATCACCTCACACTGGTCAGAATGGCCATCATCAAATTTTACAAACAATACAAACTGAAGACAATGTGCAGCAAAGGGAGCCCTCCTACACTGTTGGTGGGAATATAAGCTGGTGCAGTCATCATGAAGAACAATATGGGGGTTCTTCCAAAAACTAAAAATAGAGCTACTATATGATCCATCGATCCAACTCCTGGACATATACCCAGAGAAAACAGTAATTCGAAAAGATACATGCACCTCAACGTTTATTGCTGCACTGTTTACAGTAGTCGAGACACAGAAGAAAGCTAAATTTCCATTGATAGAGAAATGGATAAAGAAGATGTGGTACATATACACAATGGAATATAACTCAGCCTTAAAAAAGAATGAAACAACGCCATTTGCAGCAACATGGATGAACCTAAAGATTATTTTACTACATGAAGTAAGTCATACAAAGACAAATATCATATTATATCACTTATAAAAAATGATAAAAATGAATTTAGTAATGAAATAGATTCACAGACTTCAAAAAAAAATTATGGTTACCTAAGAGGAAAGAAGGGGGAGGAGGGATAAATTAGGAGATTGATATGAACATATATACACTATTATATGTAAAATAATTAGCAATCACCTACTGTATAGCAGAGGAGTTCTACTCAATATTCTTAATAATCTATATGGGAAAGAATCTGAAAAACAATGGATATATGTATATGTATGTGCTTCCCAAGTGACTCAGTGGTAAAAAATCCACCTGTCAATGCAGGATTTGCAGGCTCAATTCTGGGTTGTGAAGACCCCCTGAAGAAGAAAATAGCAATTCACTCCAGTACTCTTCCTGGGAAATCCCATGGACAGAGGACCTGGTGGGCTACAGTCCACGGGATTGCAAAGAGTTGGACACAGCTGAGTGACTAAATAACAACATATATATTTATAACTGAATCACTTTTCTGTATACCTGAAACTAACATAATGTTATAAACCAACTATGCTCCAATATAAAATAAAAACTAAATTTAAGAAGATGGCCTCTCTTCTTCTGGGAGTAGTATTGCACTGATGTGAGCTGCTCTGAAACTCCTGTCATTGCTTCACTCCCAACCTAAGGGCAGGAGCACAGCAGGGCAGTGGCAGGAGAGCCCTGGGAAGAAGGCTCCACACCTGCCCTCAGGGTGGGATGCCTGCAGTGGGAAACAACAAAACTCATCCCCGTGAAACCAATTTTGCTTGAATTTCCAATTTCTTGCCACTCAAATATCCTGAAAGTTCATATTCTCAAGCTTCTAGTCACTTAGTATTTTATTTCCTCAGCAAGATTCAAACTCTCTGAGGACCATTTCATTTACGTAGTTACATACTGCACGTTGTCAAGCCATGCTGTAAAGTATTAATTAATAGTCGTTGCGTTCAAATACTAGGTCAAGTGGTACCGTTTATTAAACAGTAAAGAATGAATTGAATAAATTTTAAAACTCAACGTCTTATAATGTTTGAGCTGCTGTAACAAAATACCACAAACTGGGGGGCTGAACAACAGGTATTTATTTCTCATGGTTCTGGAGGCTGGAAGTCTGAGATCAGGGTGCCAGCACGGCTAGTCTCTGGCAAGCACCCTTTTCTGGATTGCAGACTGCTTGCTGACTGCTTTCTTTGCCATCATATGGTAGAAGGTGCTAGATCTCTTTTATAAAAGCATTAACCCTGTTCCTAAGGGCTCCATTCTCATGACACATCACCTCTTAAAAGCCCCACCCCTGAATACCATCACATCAGGCATTAGGATTTCAACATATGAATTTGAAGAGGGTTGAACATTCAGACCATGGCACTTAATATTAATAAGCATATTATAGAGTACTTACCTGACCTTCAGAGCAGGAGTCATTTATCTGTTTTTTTCTGATCATAGTCATCCAGCCCTTAACTGAGGCCCCTGTTCAGTGACGATGGGATGATGAGTCTGGCATACCAGCATATGCACCTATGTATGGTCTTCACAGCAGCCAAACCCATAGGCACTGCTACGACTTCAGTTTGCAGTGAGGCTTCAAGAGTTTCTGCACATGATTCAAGGACAGACAGCTGAAATACAGAAAATCTGGAATTAAAAGATGGGTCATCTGATTTCAGAGCACAACCCATGGTGAAGTGTTCACCCTCTTCTTGTGTCTGTACCAATACACATTAACTGAATCTCTCAAAGGCTTGGAATTTATTCTTTTTACCCAAGACTTTTTATTTAAATCTAGTTTCACTGGATTCTTATTACTTGCTCTTAAATGAAACCAAGATTTTGGTGATGCTGCTTCTAGGGTGTCACTGCTTCTAGACTCTAATGTCTGATGGAGCGAGGAAACATGTGTTTGTATAATGCTATGTATATACATCGGAGAAGGCAATGGCAACCCACTCCAGTACTCTTGCCTGGAAAATCCCATGGAAGGAGGAGCCTGGTAGGCTGCAGTCCATGGAGTCGCGAAGAGTCGCACATGACTGAGAGACTTCACTTTCACTTTTCACTTTCATGCATGGAGAAGGAAATGGCAACCCACTCCAATGTTCTTACCTGGAGAATCCCAGGGACAGTGGAGTCTGGTGGGCTGCCATCTACGGGGTCGCACAGAATCTGACACGACTGAAGTGACTTAGCAGCAGCAGCAGCAGCATGTATATACATGTATCTATAGATATTTCTATATGCAAATATCTGTATCTGTATTAAGATAAATGTGAATTTATACTGACATCTTTAATTCTTTACTACATGAATCATTCTATCTGCCTTTGTTGAATTGCCTATACATTCCCACTCCAACAGTAAGAAACCTGACTGCCACTTTGAAATTCACTCTTCCTGCAATAAACTTCTGGGTTTTAACAAATCAGGGATGTCAAGATATTGACCATTATAGTACCAAATAATATAGTTTTACTGTCCTAAAACTTCACTAGACTTCATCCATTCTACTAATCCCCAACCACTGCCAGTTACTGATATTCTTACTGTCCTTATAGGTTCACCTTTTGCAGAATATTCTATAATCAATTGTTATTGCTGTTCAGTTGCTCAGTCATGTCTGACTCTGCACCTCTAAGGACTGTAGCACGCCAGGCTTCCCTGTCCTTCACCATCTCCCGAGGTTTGCTCAAACTCATGTCCATTGAGTTGGTGATGACATCCAACCATTTCATCCCCTGTTGTTCCCTTCTCCTCCTGCCTTCAATCTTTCCCAGCATCAGGGTCTTTTCAGTGAGTCGGCTCTTCACATCAGGTGGCCAGAGTGTTGGTGCTTCAGCTTCAACATCGGTCCTTAGAATGATCATTCAGGGTTGATTTCCTTTAGGAATGACTGGTTTGACCTCCTTGCAGTCCAAGGGACTCTCGAGTCTTCTTCAGCACCACAGTTGGAAAGCATCAATTCTTTGGTGATCAGCCTTCTTTATAGTTCAACTCTCGCATCCTTACATGACTACTGGAAAAGCCATAGCTTTGACTAGATGGACCTTTGTGGGCAAACTGATGTCTCTGGTTTTAATAAGTAAGTTGTCATAGCTTTCCTTCCAAAGAGCAAGCATCTCTTAATTTCATGGCTGCAGTCAATTATAAGCTTGCTTTTAATAAATTTATATCAATATTAAAATAACTGTGCGGTAAATAAATGCAGTACAGTTGACCCTTTAACAACATTGGGGCTGGGGGTACCAACCCTTCCTGCAGTTGAAATCCAGATATAACTTTATAGTCTGCCTTCCATATCTGAAATTTCCACATCCACAAATTCAACCAACCACAGATCAGGTAGTACCGTAGTATGTATCTTTGGGAAAAAAAAGTCACATGTAAGTTGATACCTGCATTTCAAAGATGTGTTGTTCTAGGGTAAAATGTATACATCTGATGTCTAGAATAACATTAAGAGATAAAATTGCTTACTCAAGATCACACCTTCACTTATAATTTTGCATGGCATTAGTTATTTTAAAATATAAATAATGCAGAAAGGCCTACATATTTTATTATTATCTGTATCCTGATTTCTTCTTAAAATGATTTGAGATGGGCATCAAAATGATGACAGATGTGTCAGCCTGTCCTTCCTTAGAGGCGGGATCCCACATGATGGCCCAGGTGTCCACACAGCTGTGCCTTGGCAGTAGAAGGTCCAAAATTAGACGTCCAGAGCTAAGGGTCTGAGAAATAGACTTTGACTTCAAGAGTCAATAGAGGGATGCATACCCAGACACAGCTCACTTCACCCAGGTGTTTTTACGGCAGAGACATTTTGATTTTGCCTAAAACCAGTAAATAAATAAAATATTTATATATACTGTAAAGTTTCCATAGAACTGCATGGACAGGATGAGGGATGCGGTGCTGCTGTAAACGGCCTAGGAACAGAAGCCCCTGTAGGACTGGGGGAGCTATGGGGCAGCCAGCGTGCTCAGGTCCACATGTCGATCTGCTCTGGAACTAAGAAGTCTCCAGGGGCATGGAAAGGTCATCCTTCAGTCATATTTTCTCTGTACAGAGACCCTGTCTCCAAGGGTTTCATAATAATACCAGTTTTTATAAAAATTTCACATGTGACAGAGGCTTGCAGGTGTTTGGCTGGGAAACCATGTGGTCCTCCTAGTAATTCCTGGATGGCTGCACAGCATGGTGTCCATGGGATGGGCACTTTTTTGACACTGTCCTTGCTTCTTTGTCCAGTTTCTATTTCTGGCACTACCATTCAGTTGTTTATCTCTAGATATACTCTGTGCTAGCTTGATTTTTTTTTTTTTTTTTTTCTTTATTCACTGGAATGAGAGAAGTTACTTGAAGTACATAGAACGACTTGCTCCCTATGTGCTGATCATTTGTCTGCATTGGCATCTAGCCCCACAATGCGAGATCCTGTATTTTCTGTAAGAAAAATAGGACATTACTGAAACTGGGTTGCTTACAACATGGCAAGAAGTGGGACCACTACATTTTTTCCCTTTCGTGATAAACTTTTGAGCAATCCCTAAAAATCCTTCTCCAAAAATAAGGTATCTTATTTTTCTTTGAAGTTATCCACTAATTTTTTGTAGGTCATTCTTTTTTAATACTGAGCCACAGTAATCAAAATTGCTAAGCAATATAACTCTGATAATGCTCTTTGTCTACTTGAAATGAATGAATTCTCCATTGAGGTGTGAAAGTCTTATTGCATGCTGATTCTGTTTTCCAAAATATCAGTGAATTTCCTCAAAATACTGCAACTCTATTGTGCCCTGAACTTTTATAAACAACCTCATCCAGGAAACCTGTATATCATCCAACCAAAAAAAATATTGGTCATCCAAGCCATGACTCATTCATTCATTTATACAACAAAAAATGACAAAGATTTCTAGATGTCCAGGCCTTGTGCTAATTTGCTAAGATTATAAAAACACATAGGATATATCATCACTGCTACGGTCACAAGCCAAGAGCATATGTAAGCAAACAGTTACAAAAAGACACCACAAAGCCAACTATATAATTCAACACAGTATTAAAATGAATGCATAAATTTGGCAACACCAATTTTTCCTTAGGTTGTCAGAAAAAGACTTACAAAAAAGTGTTACCCCAAAAGTTAGTTTAAAAGTTAAATAAAAGTTGCATGGTTATGAAATAAGAAGATGGCTCCAGGAAAAATTTGGTCAATTTCTAGGGTAGAAAATGCACGGTGATCTTGGAGAACTAAATAATTAAAAGGGTGGCTCAGAGGTTAAAGTGTCTGCCTACACTGAGGGAGACCTGGGTTCGATCCCTGGGTCAGGAAGATCCCCTGGAGAAGGAAATGGTAACCCACTCCAGTGTTCTTGCCTGGAAAATCCCATGGATGGAGAAGCCTGGTAGGCTACAGTCCATGGGGTCGCAAAGAGTCGGACATGACTGAATGACTTCACTTTCACTTTCATCATGGTTAAAACTTATAATATGGTCTGTTTGTATAAGAAATGAGGCTGGAGGCAAAGGCAGGGTCATGGAGACCTTCATTGACATGCAAAGAAGCCTTGACTTTGTCCCATAGCAGATCTGTTTACCAGTAGGCTGCTGCTCAAGTGCCCCAATTCTAAGACCCTGTAATCTACCAGGCTTACTCCACTCAGGTTTTATAACCATAAGCAGCAGCGCTGGTCAGGATGTTCTTTCGGGGGCTATTATTTTGTTTGTTTCAAACAAGTTCTTCTAGATCATGATGTCTCAACTTCACACACACAGGACTCTGCTCATGTGTGAAGCCCAGGGCATAACACAAGAAGACAAATGTCCAGGCACTGTTTTATCACAGCTCTTCTCAATCCCAGAATCCACAATAGCCCTGAAGACCCAGAAGTCATTTCATGCACTTCACTGCATGAGCTCCTTACAGTCCTTGCAATAGTTGGCCCAACTCCCCCACTTCCAGTCCCCTTGGCGGTTATGTTTCTTTTTGCTCTCAAACTCCATTCTAATGAATCCCTGCTTTGGTTTATTCTTAATATTAATAACAAAACAAAGTCCGCTGTACAACTCTTCAAAACATCAAATTCATCATAAATCTTGCTCTAGCATGAAGCACTTGCCAGTAATAACTACTGAAACTGCAAGAGTATAAATTCCTTGAGGTGACAGCATATCACTTGAATAAGTCTTCAGTGCTGGTCTTCAATGCTGGTACTCAGTGAGCGTTTGTCGAACAAGGTAAGTGATTGATTTGCATCTCCCACCACATTCCAGGGTGGCAGGAATCATGCCTGATTTATTCCTGGCATTCTGATAGTGAGTAAATTGTTAATGAATGTTTATTAAATGAATTTCCCCCTTTCTCATGGTAAAACAAAACACATGTAATACATATCATATGTGTTTGGTACATGAGTATCAGCACATGAGTAAGTCATTTTTTACTGTCTCCTATTGCCTTTGTTATTTATGAATGCATGGTTTCTTGCTTCAACAGAAGGCAGCTTTTTCCATTATTTTTTTCTATCTATTCATTGCCACAAACATTAATGTATCATTTGCTGAGCCAAGCAGTTCTGTTAGATACTTCAAGGATGCAACAATAAATAAGACATAGGGCATCAAGGACCTTGTCAAACAAACATTGTTAACATAGCTTGTCAGCATACAACACTCTATCTAAGTTTACAGGAGGGAGCGTTTACAGGCATATCTCATTTTATTGCCCTTCACTTTATTGTGCTTCACAGATATTGCACTTTTTTTTTTTTTAACAGATTGAAGGTTTGTGGCAACCCTGTGTCAAGTAAGTTTGTCAGTACCAATTTTCCAACAGCACTCACTTTGTGTCTCTGTGTCACATTTTTATAATTTTCACAATATTTCAAATACTTTTCATTATGTTGTTGCTATGGGTATCTGTGATCAGTAATCTAGTAATCTTTGATGTTACTATTGTAACTGTTTGGAGGAGCCACAAACCAAGCAAAAGTAAGACTGAATTTAATCCCTGAATATTGTATATTTTCTGATGGCTATACTGACTGGTCATTTCCCTGACTTTCTTCCTCTTCTCAGGCCTCCCTATTTTCTAGGACACAAGAATATTGAAAGTTGATCTATTAATAACGCTTCAATAGACCCTAAGTGTTCAGGTGAAAGAAAGGTTTGCACACCTCTTAATTCAAAGGTTAGAAATGTTAAGCTAAATGAGGAAGGCATGTCAAAAGCCAACATAGGCCAACAGCCAGGCCTCTTGAGCCAAATAGTTAGACAAGTTGTAAATGCAAAGGAAAATTCTTGAAGGAAATGAAGGGTGTTACTGCAGTGAACTTGAGAATGATAAGAAAGTAAAACAGTCTTATTGCTGATATTGCTAAGTGAGTGGTCTGGAGAGGAGATCAGACCCACTACAATGTTACCTTAAGCCAAAAACTAATCCAGAGCCAGACCCTAACTCTTCAAGTTTAAGAAAGCTGAGAGAAGTGGTTGCAGAAGAGAAGTTTGAAGCAGGCAAAGCAAAATAAATAAATTAGGAATGAATAAGAGAATGAAGTCCCAAAAAACTTAGCCTGATCATTTACATGTCAATTTCTACTTTTTCCAATATCACCTTTAAAATTGATAAATATTTTTCTTGTGACATGTTTATTTCATGATCGTGAAGATGACTGTTTTAATCATTTTATGATGTACGTAAGTCAAATCATTGTGCTTTAAACTTCTACAATGCTGTAAGTCAATATACTATATAAGTAATATTCTTGCCTGGATAATCTTATGAACAAAGGAGACTTGCATACTGTAGTCCATGGAGTCACAAAGAGTCAGACATGATTTAGAGACTGAACATCAACAACAAATTACCAGGAAAGAATATGCTTCACTAAGTATGTGATTAGCAATAGATATTGGACAACCCAAGATTGTGAAATAAGCAGCTAAATTATCTATATTTGTCTGTGAGTTGTCATTCAATACCCCACCTTCTAACATCCTTAGGCAAATATTAAAAATTCTAATGCTTGCAGGCTGAAGCAATGCTTTTCCCTACATTAGAGATCAAAATGATAATGAAAGGCAAACCAGCCTTTGTAGTGAATGCAGGTTCAAATTTGTTCAAATTACAAGGCAGGCCAATAACTGAAGACAGCTTTCTAACTCTTCAGTATGATGAGCAGCCTTCTGAAGAGATTTAAATTTAAAACCATGTTTTTTTTGTCTTAAGTGATTACTTGTGTAAACAAGGGCCAGAAAAAAATATATAAACAAGTAGAAAATACACATAGAATAGAATCTTTCTTATGGTCTCACCAAGTCTGCCAGAATTAGGATCTCAACCTACAGACTCCTATCCTGCTGTGGTTTCTAGAGTAACAGTGTAATTCCCACCAGAGTGCACGTGGTATAATTTCAGGCTTGATATTTGGATAAATATATTTAATATCAGTATGGGGGCTTAAAATGTGACTAATCCAAGAAAACTATTGTCTTAAAAATAAGTAAAATTTGTTGTTTGTGCTTTTGGTGTTTTATCAAAAAGTCATTGTCTAACATAAGTTCATGAAGGTTTACTCCTATATTTTTTCCTAAGAATTTTACATGTTTAGCTCTTGCATTTTCATTTATGATCAATTTAGAGTTAATTGTTGTGTCTGGCATAAAATAGTCCAAATCTTTTTTTTTTTTTTTTTACATGAGGATGTCCATTTGTCCCAGCATCATTTGTTGATAAGACTCTTGATTTCCCATTAAATTGTCTTGGTGCCCTGGTTGAAAGTCAGTTGACCATACCAAGAGTTTATTTCTGGGTTCTCAATTCTGTTTGTTGATCTGTATGTCCTCTCATCTTCCAATACCACACTGCCTTATGGCTTGTATTGTTTTGAAATTGAAAACTGTGAATCCTCCAAGGTTTTTTTCTCAAGATTGTTTTGACTGGACCGTATTCCTTGCAATTTCTTTTGGATTTTGAATAAGCTGGTCAATTTATTGAAAAGGTAGCTGGTATTTTATTGAGGATTATGTTGAGTCTATAAAGCAATTTGGGGAATATTACCATCTTAACATTACTGAATCTTCTAATCCATGAATATAGGATATATATTTATCTAGGTCTTCTTTCATTTATTTTGACATTTTATAGTTTTCAGTGTATAGGTCTTACACTTCTTTCATTAAATATAGTCCTAAAGACTTGATTATTTTTGATGCTACTATAAATGGAATTGTTTTCTTAATTTAATTGTGAATTGACCATTGCTGCTTCTGCTTAGTTGCTCAGTCATGTATGAGTCTGTACCCCCATAGATTGTAGCCCACCAGGCTCCTCTGACCTCGGATTTTTCAAAGCAACCTCCTCCGGGGAATCTTCCTGACCTAGGGGTCGAAACTGTATCTCTTGTGTCTCCTACATTGGCAGGCAGATTCTTTACCACTAACTCCACCTGGGAACCTGGTGACTTTTATCCAGAGACCTCGGGGAACTCATTCATTAGGTCTAGTCAATTTTTTATTTGATTCCTTAGGATTTTTTTTTTNGTTGGATCTGCTTGCAATCCAAGTGACTCTCAAGAGTCTTCTCCAACACCACAGTTCAAAAGCATCAATTGTTTGGCACTCAGCTTTCTTCACAGTCCAACTCTCATATCCATACAGGACCACTGGAAAAACCATAGCCTTGACTAGACGGACCTTTGTTGGCAAAGTATTATCTCTGCTTTTCATATAGTGCCTCCTAATTCATAACTACCCACTGCTTCCAATTTCCTCATCATTTTTACCAGATGCCACAGCCATCAGCCTACTAGAATAGCTACCTTGGGCACTTGGCATTAAATCTTAAAGTCTGGGGCAACTCAATGTTTGTAGCAGTTTAAAAACAATCAGAAATCCTCTTTACTGAGTTAGCAATAACAAGACAATGGTGAATGGACCATTGTTCATGTTATTCATTCCATTATTTACATCAATAAAGCATTACTTCTGTCGTACCAAATTATCATAGAATTTTTCACTAGGAAGAAATGAGTTCTGATGTTCTTCTAAAACATCAGTATAGGTAACAATTCCATGGCCATGAATACAGTTTTATTATGCATCCAAATGTGTGTAAATTATCAGGGCCAGTGAGTTGACTTTTTTAGAATTTCTTTAGAATTTCAAGGAAGAGGAACAGCACTCCTTCTTTCCATGGATCACTGAGTAATGACTTTTGAATACTGTAAAATCTAATAGCTGGCCCTGGAGAATCTTTCTGACTTTCAAAAGGTTGAACACAGAGCAGATAAAAACTGTTCACTTACCTGTGTAACCACAGAAACCCTAGAATATCTGCTAAGATTCCTATGGATGTATAAACTCAGCATAGAGCTGGGGTGACAGAGACAGAGAAGAGACAGAGTTAGAAGCCGAGATGGAGAGAGAAAACAGACATAGGGAAAGAAATAGAGAAAAACAGAGAGACAGAAAAAGAGGAACAGAGAAAAAGAGAGACAACAACAAAGACAAACAGAAACAGAGAGAGAAAAGCAGAGAGAAACAGAANAGACAGAGTTAGAAGCCGAGATGGAGAGAGAAAACAGACATAGGGAAAGAAATAGAGAAAAACAGAGAGACAGAAAAAGAGGAACAGAGAAAAAGAGAGACAACAACAAAGACAAACAGAAACAGAGAGAGAGAAACAGAGAGAGAAAACAGAGAGGGAGAAAGAAACAGAGACAGAGATGAGAGCAGGGGGGAGAGAGGGAGAAAGGAAGGACAATAGAGGGAAATAGAGAGAGAGGAGAGAGAGAGAGGGAGAGGGAGCTGGACAGAGCGAGACAAGCTGGGCTGGAATCTAGGTGCTGTGCTGCCCTGCGATCTCTTCTCAGTGCTGGCTAGCAGGCAGCGTCAAACAAAGAACATCCAACAAACATCTAATTGATGGCTCCAATGAGGAAAAACAAGCAATGGGACAGAACAAATATTTGAAACNGAGCGAGACAAGCTGGGCTGGAATCTAGGTGCTGTGCTGCCCTGCGATCTCTTCTCAGTGCTGGCTAGCAGGCAGCGTCAAACAAAGAACATCCAACAAACATCTAATTGATGGCTCCAATGAGGAAAAACAAGCAATGGGACAGAACTAATATTTGAAACTATATTTCAAGGAAATTTTTCTGATAAAAAGACTTGTAGATACAAGTTGATCCATATTTGAAGGATATGTTGTGTACCTACAAAATTTGATCCATGGAGAGAAAGCCTAGTAAACATCCATGGAGAGAAAGCCTAGTAAACATTTTAGAATCTATATGTACTCATTCCATGAAAAAATAATCTGTTGTCCTATTGTTGCAATTCATAACACCCTCTTCATTTTTTTTAAGTATTCTACTTTGGATAATAAACTATAAGGCCACCATACCATAAGGTTAATAAAAATAAGATTAGCGTCAGATTTCTGTATAACAACATTTTATAGCATAAATCACATAGAATGATCTTCAAGATGTTAAAGTTTATAAAATTTAAGCTATACATTTTAACATACCACAAAAAATAGTTTTAATTATCAAAGTTAACAAATAAAAAATAGTTTTAATTATCAAAGTTAACAAATAAATGAGTCCAAAAATGGAACGAACAGAGGGGACTACTTTTCCCATGAAAAACTTATAAAATTTATTAGAGAACAAGCTTCAGAATCAAAAAATGATTGAAGGAACTTACAATAAAGTCTAGGATGAGGATTGATTATATTTAGTTGTAGAACTGAGACTAAAATTTCTGGAAATGGGCGCTCAGCTGGATAATATTAGATAATATTACATAAGACTGGATGTATTGACAATGCAAAACAATACAATTAACAAAAATGGAAAGGAAATGGGGAAAATAGGCTGAAAGAAGAATACTCGTTTTCTTTTTGACTCATAGACACAATGAATAGATTTAATTCATAATTCAACATTATTGTTAGCTAATTATTAGCTAAAATTAAAAAGAGTCAGAATCAGGGAAGAAAAGCGAGTAATGTATGGTAGAAAAGCAATGAAGAATGTCGAAAAGAGAGGAAATCTCTGGTGATCTAGTAGTTAGGACTTGGTGCTTTCTTTGCCATGGCCCAGGTTCAATCCCTATTTGGGAAACTAAAATCCAGCACTTGTGTCAAAAAGAAAAAAAGACAAAAAGAAGCACTAAAGATTTCATAAATACATTGATTTAGAGGTATACATGCCCTAGCAGGTTTCCCCATAAATAGACACCTTGACAACATTGGAGAGCACATAGTTTGAGAGGAGAAGATTCTAAACCCAGCGTGGGTGTTGTGCATGCTCAGCCACTCAGTCAAGTCCAAGTCTTGGCAGCCCCATGGACTATAGTCCACCAGGCTTCTCTGCCCATGGGGAAAATACTGGAGCAGGTTGCCGTTTCCTGCTCCAAGGGATCTTCCCAACCCTGGCATCAAACCTGTGTCTCTCATATCTCCTGTATTGGCAATCAGATTCTTTACCACTAGTAATACCTGGGAATCCCAGAGTGATGACAAGCCTCATCAAACATTAAATAGTATATATGTATCCTTAGTCGCTCAGTCCTGTCTGACCCTTTGCAACCCTTTGGACTGTAGCCCACCAGGCTCCTCTCTCCATGGGATTTTTCAGGCCAGAGTACTGGGAATGAGGAAGTAATACAGGGAAGGGAAAGATACCAACATGGGGAATGTTTACTAGTATGTTAGCACTGTAAGGCAATTTGGACTTAAGGCAGTTGGCACCTTTGGTAGATTATGTAGATGATACCTCAGAGCTGACCTGCAAAAATGGTAAGGCAGCTGGAGAATCTATCCATACACTTCCATGTCTTCTTTTCTCAGGGCTGCTCTCAAAAGCATGAGTACAGCTGTACCTCTAGCTTTCTCTGCTTAGCTCAAGCATGTCCTCTGGTTGGAGAATACCCTCAGGAACAGGAACCAGCAGGAGGCAGCCAATTAATTGTATGGAATGTGAAAAAATCTGCCATATAATTCTTCTGAAATATGCAAAGAAATGAATGTCAAAAACTTAGAGAAAAAAGAGTAAGAAATTCACATAATGAAAAGATTTACAAATAGTAAATCTAATCTGAAAATTATATTACAACCGGTGCTTCTGCCCGGGGAAAATGGAGACAACATATTTTCCTTAGTTCTCCTGCAAAGCACAGGTAAAAACCACTGGTACTATATGCACAGTGAGTATGAGGAGATTCTAAATGTTGGAAAGGAGGCAGACCAGCAGGAATTCCCCTAAGAACAACACAGCAGGGATGTGTCTGGGTTTCCTTTCTGCCTCTCATGTCCTAGATCAGTGCTAGAGAAAAAACATGCCAAATCAGAAATTCCGAGAGACTCAATAACCGGCTTGCTCTATACAAAAGAGAAAACTTTCAGATGATAAAGCTCCAGCCAATCCCAGCAGAAAAAAAAAATCTTGTACTCCAAGTGAGCAATCTCACTCCCTTCTGGGTGATGTCAGAGGAATGAAGTGGAAGTTAGGTTCCTCATACCCACCCAGCGTGTAACAATGGTCCACGCCTCCCCACAGTCAGTGAGAATAATGTGAGGAGACTGGACTTCCATGCCCACCAGTTCCTATCCTTCTGGTTGGGTGGTGTCAGAGGATGGTTGGTGGCGATCAGGACTTTATCCACACCACCCATGACGTTGGAGGACGCTAACATGTAGCAGTAAGGACATATCCTATCTCTCCTGGTCAGGGTTGTATCAGCACAGAGCTAGTGGGAAGCCAGACCCCCACCCAAGCTATGAGCTATGAAAAGTCTTTCTCACTAGAGAGTCAATAGTGGTCCAAGAGACACAATAACTGGCTTGCTCTATACAAAGGACAAAGAGAAAACCTCAACCTCCACCCCAAATAATATCCCAGAGGCAATAATCCTCTTCATTTGATTAGTGTCTGGGGAGACCTGCTATGACAAAAGGTATAAGTAAGATCAAGACCCTCAGAACCTAATACCCAAGTACTACATAGGTTTCAGGTGAAAATCACTAATCTTACCAACACCCAAGAAAATCACAACTCGAAGAAAAACAGACATCAACTGACACCAAAACTGAAATAACACCAGATGTTTCACCAGAAACCAGGAAGGCCAGAGGGCTGCACACATTTTTCAATGTGGCAAAGCACTTTGGAAGACAGAGTGTCACTTTCTTACAGATCTAAACACAATCTTACCAATCATTCCAGGAATCAGGCTTCTAAGTACTCACTCAACATTTTAAAAACTTAAGTGCATACAACAACCTGAATCTTGATGTTCATATCAATTTTGTTCAAATTACCAAAAACAGAAAGCAATGTAGATGTCCTTCAATAGGTGAATAGAGAAAAACCTGCTATATCTATATCATGGACTATTTTGGAAGTGGTTTTAAAAAAAAGTTATCAAGGCACCAAAAGAAATGCAGAAGAGCCTTAAATATATATTACTACATGAAAAGTCAGTCTAGAGGAAGACTACATACGGTATGATTCTCATTTTAGGACACTGTAAAAGAAAAAAACTGGGGCTTCCCTGGTGGCTCAGTGGTTAAGAATCCACTTGCCAATGCAGGTTTGATCCCTGATGCAGGAAGACTCTGCATTCTGGGGAGCAACTAAACCAGCGTGCCACAGCTATTGAGCTTGTGCCCTAGAGCCCAGAAAGCCCAGCTACTGAAGCCCATGCACCCTGGAGCACATGCTCTGCAAAAGGAGAAGTCACAGGAATGAGAAGTCCACATATCACAACTAGAGAGTAGCCCCCACTCTCCGCAGCTAAAGAAAAGCCTGTACAGCAGTGAAGGTTTGGCTGTGGCAAAAATTTTTGGCTGTAGCAAAATTGTAGCCACGGTAAATGATCAGAGGATTCCAGGAGTTGAGAGGAAATTGTGGTGGATAAATAGGTAGAGTGCAGGAGATTCTAAGATTTGCAGATCATAGCGTTTTCCATGATACAGTAATTAAGAACTCATGACACAATTCATTTGTCAAGACACATATGATATTATGTGTGTGTGCATGCTCAGTGGTGTCCAATCCTTTGCTACTCCATGGACCATAGCTCCCCAGGCTCCTCTGTCCATGGAATTTTCCAGCCAAGGTGTGTTGCCATTTCCTACTTCGCGGGATCTTCCCCACCGAGAGATTGAACCCATGTCTCCTGCATTGGCAGGAAGATTCTTTACCACTGTGCCACCTGGGAAGGCCACATGGTATTATAGCACTGAGAAAACTTTACTGTATGTAAGTTAAAAATCATTCAGAAGACCAATGCTTTTAAGATGAATGCAGACTGTGACAGAACAATCTAACACTAATATGAGTGTGTGAAACAACCTCACAGGAGAGAATGGAAAAGGTGCTGTGTAACATAACTTCACAAATGAGTAAAGGTATTAAACTTGAGGCAGAAAGTATTGTACAGTATCACTGTACTTTAAGCATTTTTAGACCATGGAGGTACTGGTTAGCAGTTTTATACATGTTTCTTCTATTCACACACTGGGATTGAACAAGGAAGTAAGTGGATAGTGAGAGAGTTTCTTTTTCTCTACTGAAGTGGGAAGTTAGGATTAGCAAGGGAAGGAGGATAGAAGGGTCTATGAGTTAATGGATTAGTGTTGAATACATCAGCAGGAACTCATATTTAGCTTAATATAGATACATAGGTCACATACAGTAATATTTAGATATATATGAGTATTAATGAAGAATTGATTCTTTCTAACTGTAGTGCTGGACAAAACTCTTGAGAGTCCCTTGGACATCAAATCAGTCAATACTAAATGGGGGCTCTCCAGGTAGTACTAGTGGTAAGGAATCTGCCTGCCATGGCAGGAGACATAAGAGACACAGGTTTTATCCCTGGGTCAGGAAGATCCCCTGGAGGAGGACATGGCAACCCACTCCAGTATTCTTGCCTGAAGAATTCCATGGACAGAGAAGCCTGGTGGGCTATGGTCCATGGGGTCACAAAGAGTCAGACATAGCAAGTGACTTAGAGGCAAACAATCCTAAATGTAATCAACCCTGAATATTCATTGGAAGGACTGATGCTGAAGCTGAGGCTCCAATACTTTGGCCCCCTGATGAGAAGAGCTGACTCAATGGAAAAGACCCTGATGCTGGAAAAGATTGAGAGCAAGAGAAGAAGGGGGCAATAGAGAATGAGATGGTTGGATGGCATTATCAACTCAGTAAATATTAGTTTAATCAAACTCTGGGAGATAGTGAAGGACAGGGAAGCATGGTGTGCTGCAGTTCGTGGGGCCACGAAGTGTCAGACACAACTAAGCAACTGAAAAACAGCATGTACATTTACAGGTTAGCATACACACACATATCTCCTTGCTTCATCAGCCAAAAGGGCCTGGAACACTCCAGTAGCAGCTAGCACATATGATATCTGGATCTTGGTTCCTAAGTGCATTTTACAGTAAAATATATCAGGACTTCTTGTAGAATTCCAGGACAGAGACTGGAAACATACAAGATGAGCCTGAAGCATCTCATATTTCTAGACAAGGAAGTAGTCACACACACATATATAGACACATATCATAATGATAAGGGGATATCAAATGGACATAGGAGCCGAGTGAAAGAGCCCCAATGGCCAAAACTGAAACAATTTGATCACAAAATAAAGAAAGTAGCATTGGATTATAATCCAAAGTATAAAATAAATAGCCATGAGTTCATACTGATATAAATAAATGATTGAGTCAATAAATAAAATGTAGAAGAGACTAAGCTCCCATGGAGAAGAATTACAAATAATTCATGTCAACAGTCCAGAAGCTCTTGGAGCATCACTCCTCACTACTCAAGTGTGAGCTGTACATGCCAATATCTTCCAAAAAATAATATACAGGAAGAAGGAAAAAAATGAGTAACTTCGGAGTGGAGAAATATGAAAATATATCCCAGCCAGGGAATCATGGTCTACATCAATAGTGATGAATCATATTAGTATCCGTACCTGTTGTATAAAAAGAATTTGAGTGGTCTTTGCTCATGGTTCCTGGAAGGATCCTTCAAACACTTGACTTTCCAGAGTAACAAGTGTCTTGTTTTTGTGGTGGGCTCCTGGGGCCATGCCTAAGTTTATGTTAATGAGGTGACACGATGGGCCCTTAAAGAAATTCAGGGTGGGGCTGGTCAAGTCGAGTTAGAAGCTCCAGCATTGTGATTAGAAAGTTGAGGCTTTGAGCCTTGTGATGTCAGCCTGATCTCTAAGAATGGGCAGGGAGCTGAAGATTGAGTTCAGTCTAGTGATTCAATCAATCATGCCTTTGTAATAACACCTCAATACAAACCTTGAACTCAGCTCGGGTGAACTTCCTGGGTGGTGAAACATGTCAATATGCCGCAAGGGAGATGTATCCTAAGGACATCGAAGCTTCACATTTGGGAATTGAAAGAGGTCACCAAAAGGGTCTCTTCTTTTCACTGACCCTTAGGTGAAGCCTTTGCAATAAAACTATAATAGCAAGTTTAGTGTTTTTCTGAGTTCTGTGAATAATTCTAGCAAATTATAGTGTGTACCCTCAAACTTGAAGCCAACTGGTAAGAAGAGAGGGCCTAGGGGCCCCAGAGCTTGAGGTAGTGTCGGAAGTGAGGGAGTACGGTGGGCATTGTGCCCTTAACCTATGAAGTATCACCTGACCTCTTGTGATTAGAAGCAGAATTGCAAGAGATGATGTAATAAAAATGGCACTTTCTTTCTATAATCTTTCTTCCAAAAACCTATATCCCCAGTCTAACCATGAGAAAAATATGACAAATTCCAATAGACAAATATTCTACAAAACACCAGCACTCCTTAAAATTGTTAGCAAAAAGTCATCAGAACAAGGTAAAATCTGAGAGAAACTGTCACATCCAAGAGGAGTCTAAGGAGACATGACTAAGTGTGGGTCGTGGATAGGATTCTCCAGCAGAAAAAGAACAGTTGATAAAAACTTGAGAAAACCTGAATATAATATGTGCTTAGTCACTCAGTCATGTCTGACTCTTTGCAACTGCATGGACTGAAGCCCACCAGGCACCTCTGTCTGCAGGGATTCTTCAAGCAGAAATACTTGGAGTGGGTTGCCATGCCGTCCTTTGGGGAGCTTTCAACCAAGGATTGAACCCAGGTCTCCCTCACTGCAGACATATTCCTTACCGTCTGAACCACCAGAGAAGCCCAGGAATACAGGAGTGGATAGCCTATCCCTTCTCCAAGAGATCCTCCCAACCCAGGAATTGAACCGGGGTCTCCTGCATTGCAGGTGGATTCTTTATCAGCTGAGCTATCAAGGAAGACCCTATGATGAGATATTACATACCTAATAGGATAGGCTGCATTAAAAAATAGCAATGCCATATAATGGCAAGGATATCTGGAACCTATATCTCTGATTCTCTGGTAAGGAATGTAAAGTGACACAGCTACCTAAAACAAGTGTTTGGCATTTCTTTAAAAACTAAACATATACTTACATACCACACAGCAAAGTACACTCCTAGGCATTTAACCCAGAAAAGTGAAAGCTTATGTCCATGTAGAAACCTGTTCAGCCATTAATCACTGCCTTATTTGTAATAACCCAAACAAGAAAGAAACAAAAATATTATCCAACACAATGTTCTCCCTTATTTGCAGTTTCACTTTTCATTGTTTCAGTTATCTGTGGTCAACTGCTGTCCAAAAATATTAATGAACAAAATTCCAGAAAAAAAACAATTCTTAAGATTTAAATTGCATGCCATTCTGAGTAGTATGATGAAATCTCATGACGTGCAGCTCTAACCCACTGAGAACATAAACCACCATTGCAGTGCTAGTGTTCAAGTAACCCATATTTTCCTTAGCAATGGATCCAAAGTGCAAGAGTTGTGAGGCAAGCAATTCAGATATGCGAAAGAGAAGTTGTGAAGTGCTTCCTTTCAGTGAAAAAGTGAGAGATGTAGACTTAAGAAAAAAAAATCTGAACAATCTGTATGCTGACATCACATGTGTTCAGTGGCTTTAGTCATGTCCAACTCTTTGCAACCCTACAGATTATAGCCTATCAGGCTCCTCTGTCTATGGGATTCTCCAGGCAAGAATACTGGAGTGGATGGCTAATTCCTTTTCCCAGGGGATCTTTCTGATGCAGTGGTAGAATCTATGTCTCCTGCATTGTAGGGGAGTTCTTTACCACTAGCACCACCTGGGAAGCCCATGCTGAGATTGCTAAAATTTAAATTAAGAATAAATTTTCTCTGAAACTGTGAAAAAGGAAAACTAAATTATTGTTAGTGGCACTTGTAGTTGCTTCTCAAACTACCAACAATTTCAGCCACAGTGCATTATAAATGCTTGGTTAAGATGAAAAAGGCATTCAATTTGTACAATAAGATATTTTGAGAGAGAGAAACCACTTTTACACAACTTTTACTTAGTATTATTATAATTGATCTATTTTATTACTGGTTATTATTGTTAATTTCTTGCTGCACCTAATCTATAAATTGAACTTTATCAAACATATATGAATACAGAAAAAAACTCATAGTAGATTTAGGGTTGGGTGCCATTCATGGTTTCTGGTATGTGTTGGGGGTCTTGAAACGTATTCCCTGCAGATAAGAGGGACAACTCTCTGAATAGTTAAACTGCAGTAGATACAAACTATTCAATACAGTTCAGTTCAGTTCAGTCACTCAGTCGTCTCCGACTCTTTGTGACCCCATGAACTACATACAGCACGCCAGTCCTCCCTGTCCATAACTAACTCCCAGAGTTCACTCAGACTCATGTCCATCGAGTCAGTGAGGCCATCCAACCATCTCATCCTCTGTCATCCCCTTCTCCTCCTGCCTTCAATCTTTCCCAGCATCAGAGTCTTTTCAAATGAGTCAGCTCTTCGCATCGGGTGGCCAAAGTATTGAAGTTTTAGCTTCAACATCAGTCCTTACAAAGAACACCCAGAACTGATCTTTAGACTGGTTGGATCTCCCTGCAGTCCAAGAAGACACTCAAGAGTCTGCTCCAATGCCACAGTTCAAAAGCATCAATTCTTTGGTGCTCAGCTTTCTTTATAGTCCAACTTGCACATCCATACATGACTATTGGAAAAACCATAGCTTTGACTAGAAGGACATTTGTTGACAAAGTAATGTCTCTGCTTTTAATATGTTGTCTAGGTTGGTCATAACTTTCCTTCTAAGGAGTAAATATCCTTTAATTTCATGGTAGCAATCACCATCTGCAGTGGTTTTGGAGCCCCCTAAAATAGTCAGCCACTGTTTCCCCATCTATTTGCCATGAAGTGATGGGGCTGGATGCCCTGATCTTAGTTTTCTGAATGTTGAGCTTTAAGCCAATTTTTTCACTCTCCTCTTTCACTTCCATCAAGAGGCTTTTAGCTCTTCTTCAGTTCAGGTCAGTTCAGTCGCTCAGTCGTGTCCAACTCTTTGTGACCCCATGAACCGCAGCATGCCAGGCCTCCCTGTCCATCACCATCTCCCGGAGTTCACTCAGACTCACATCCATTGAGTCCGTGATGCCATCCAGCCATCTCAACCTCGGTCGTCACCTTCTCCTCCTGCCCCCAATCCTTCCCAGCATCAGAGTCTTTCCCAATGAGTCAACTCTTCTCATGAGGTGGCCAAAGTACTGGAGCTTCATCTTTAGCATCATTCCTTCCAAAGAAATCCCAGGGCTGATCTCCTTCAGAATGGACTAGTTGGATCTCCTTGCAGTCCAATGGACTCTCAAGAGTCTTCTCTAACACCACAGTTCAAAAGCATCAATTCGTCAGCGCTCAGCCTTCTTCACAGTCCAGCTCTCACATCCATACATGACCACAGGAAAAACCATAGCCTTGACTAGACAGAACTTAGTCAGCAAAGTAATGTCTCTGCTTTTGAATATGCTATCTAGGTTGGTCATAACTTTTCTTCCAAGGAGTAAGCGTCTTCTAATTTCATGGCTGCAGTCACCATCTGCAGTGATTTTGGAGCCCCCAAAAATAAAGTCTGACACTGTTTCCACTGTTTCCCCATCTATTTCCCATGAAGTGATGGGACCAGATGCCATGATCTTCGTTTTCGGAATGTTGAGCTTTAGGCCAACTTTTTCACTCTCCACTTTCACTTTCACTTTTTAGCTCCTCTTCACTTTCTGCCATAAGGGTGGTGTCATCTGCATATCTAAGGCTATTGATATTTCTCCCAGCAATCTTGATTCCAACTTGTGCTTCTTCCAGCCCAGCGTTTCTCCTGATGTACTCTGCATATAAGTTAAATAAGCAAGGTGACAATATACAGCTTTGACGAACTCCTTTTCCTATTTGACACCAGTCTGTTTTTCCATGTCCAGTTCTAACTGTTGCTTCCTGACCTGCATATAGGTTTCTTAAGAATCAGGTCAGGTGGTCTGGTATTCCCATCTTTTTCAGAATTTTCCACAGTTTATTGTGATCCATGCAGTTAAAGCCTTTACATAGTCAATAAAACAGAAATAGATTTTTTCTGGAACTCTCTTGCTTTTTTGATTATCCAGCGGATGTTGGTAATTTGATCTCTGGTTCCTCAGCCTTTTCTAAAACCAGCTTGAACATCTGGAAGTTCACAGTTCACTGACTGCTGAAGTGTGGCTTGGAGAATTTTGAACATTACTTTACTAGGGTGTGAGATGAGTGCAATTGTGTGATAGTTTGAGCATTCTTTGGCATTGCCTTTCTTTGGGATTGGAATGAAAACGGACATTTTCCAGTCCTGTGGCCACTGCTGAGTTTTCCACATTTGCTGGCATATTGAGTGCAGCACTTTCACAGCATTTTCTTTCAGGATTTGAAACAGCTCAACTGGAATTCCATCACCTCCATCAGCTTTGTTCATAGTGATTGTTCCTAAGGCTCACTTGACTTCACATTCCAGGGTGTGTTGCTCTAGGTGAGTGTTTACACCATTGTGATTATCTTGGTGGTGAAGATCTTTATTGTATGGTTCTTCTGTGTATTCTTGCCACCTCTTCTTAATATCTTCTGCCTCTATTAGGTCCATACCATTTCTGCCCTTTATTGCGCCCATCTTTACATGAAATTTTCCCTTGGTATCTCTAATTTTCTTGAAGAGAAGAAGAAAAGGAAAGATATAAGCATCTGAAAGCAGAGTTCCAAGGAATAGCAAGGAGAGATATGAAAGCCTTCCTCAGTGATTCAATACTATTTGACTATAAAGATGAATACGTATATATTAGTATATATAAAAATTTTACTAGATCTCAAAGGAACTTTGCTGTGTTTAAAAAAAACCGCATTCTCAAAAGGACATACAGTATGTGATTCTACATACACAACATTGTTAAAGTAGAAAATTAGAAGAGTGGAGAATCAGTGGTTGCCATGGACTAGGGATGGTTGTAAGGTGATGGTGTGTGTGAATCAAAAGAGATAACAGAGACAGATCTTTGTGGTGACAGAACAGTTCTGTGTCTCAAGCAGGATGCTGCTGTTGTTAAGTAGCTTCAGTCATGTCCGACTCTGTGCAACCCCATAAATGGCAGCCCACTAGGCTCCCCTGTCCCTGGGATTCTCCAGACAAGAACACTGGAGTAGGTTGCCATTTCCTTCTCCAATGCATGAAAGTGAAAAATGAAAGTGAAGTTGCTCAGTCGTGTCTGACTCTTAGCAGCCCCATGGACTGCAGCCCACCAAGCTAGTGTTACATAAATCTACACAAGTGACAAAATGACCTAGGACCAACCATATACACACATTATATTGATGTCAAATTCCTGCTGTCAACAGGGTACCATCGTTACTATGGAGAAAAATTCAGTGAAGGGTATGTGGGCTCCCTGTGTAGTATCTTTTCAGCTTCCAGTGAATCTATAATTACTACAACAGAAAAGGTCAAAAGAAGAGAGAAAATAAATAAAATGTCACTCTAAAGAGTATGGTTCACAGTGAAGATTGAAGTTACTAAGATCAATCCACCTAATAATAATTTCAAGTGAAATAAGCAGAATGAAGCAGATATATACTGATAAAAGGAGATTTTTAACACACTAATCTTTGTTGAAAGATAAAACAAACAAAAGAAATATTTTAAATGAGTATAAAGAAGAGACACAAAAATCATGTCCCGCCTTACTAGTGACTCAGTGGTAAAGAATCCACCTACCAATGCAGGAGATGCAGGTTCGATTCCTGGGTCAGGAATAAGAGTAGGAAATGGCAACCCACTCCAATCTTTTTGCCTGGGAAATCTCATGAACAGAGGAGACTCTCAGGTTATAGTCCCTGGATTATATGACTTCAAAAGAGTTGTATGTGACTTAGCAACTAAACAACAGATATTTACTAAAATCTATCACTGGATACTATGGAATTTTTTTTACTGCATATGAACATTTTCAAACATTGGCATCTCATGTTTTTTTTAAAAGAAGGAAAAATGAATAAATAGCACAATCAGCAGTGAACTAAAATTTGAGTAGCCCATACTGTGGATACTGTCACCCATACCCCAACCTGGCCTGCACAAGAGGTAACCAGCAGACAGGTGTTCCACATGCCTCAGGTTTTCCTCAGCTTTCTTCTTGAAGCCGTCATTGGAGAAGGAGATTCCTCTGCTAGCAGGCAGGTCAGGCTACAAGTTAGGAGGAACCTTCCACCACTGAGGTAGTAACAAGTGTTGAGTGAATATCAGTTTCCTCAGCTCCATGAGGGTAGAGACAAGGGGCCATTCTGAAGTATTAATATGTTTTCCTGAGTCTTGCATAGGGTGCTAAGTGGAATGGAGCACCATTGCTTGGAACAATTATGTCGTCATGCTGTGCCACCTCCTTAGTCCCTCATTATGCTTCCTGGGATCACCTCCCAACCTTGTTTCAGAGTCTGCTTTAGAGGAAACCTGAACTATGATGCCTAGAAATTAATAACACACATACACAATGATCCGTTTACTTAGAAATTTAAAGCTCTCTGTTAAAAACTCTTGGGTCAAAGAGAAAACACAATGAATAGAATGAATCTGCAACATTTCTAGGGAATAAGCTTTGACTGTATGGATCACAAGAAACTATGGAAAATTCTTCAAGAGATGGGAATACCAGACCACCTACCTGCCTCTTGAGAAACCTACATGCAGGTCAGGAAGCAACAGTTAGAACTGGCCATGAAACAACAGACTGCTTCCAAATAGGAAAAGGAGTATGTCAAGGCTGTATATTGTCACCCTGCTTATTTAACTTATATGCAGAGTACATCATGAGCAATGCTAGGCTGGATGAAGCAGAAGCTGGAATCAAGATTGCCTGGAGAAATATCAATAATCTCATATATGCAGATGACACCACCCTTATGGCAGAAAGTGAAGAACTCAAAAGCCTCTTGATGAAAGTGAAAGAGGAGAGTGAAAAAGTTGACTTAAAGCTCAAAATTCAGAAAACGAAGATCATGGCATCTGGTCCCATCACTTCATGGGAAATAGATGGGGAAACAGTGGAAACAGTGTCAGATTTTATTTTGGGAGGCTCCAAAATCACTGCAGATGGTGATTGCAGCCATGAAATTAAAAGGCGCTTACTCCTTGGAAGCAAAGTTATGACCAACCTAGATAGCAT
>SJYV01008076.1:37542-50434 GCA_006410875.1 Neotragus pygmaeus
ACTGTGGTGTTAGAGAAGACTCTTGAGAGTTCCTTGGACTGCAAGGAGATCCAACCAGTCCATTCTGAAGGAGATCAACCCTGGGATTTCTTTGGAAGGAATGATGCTAAAGCTGAAACTTCGGTACTTTGACCACTTCATGCAAAGAGTTGACTCATTGGAAAAGACTCATGCTGGGAGGGAATGGGGACGGGAGGAGAAGGGGACGACAGAAGATGAGATGGCTGGATGGCATCACTGACTTGATGGACATGAATTTGAGTAAACTCCGGGAGTTGGTGATGGACAAGGAGGCCTGGCGTGCTGTGATCCACGGGGTCACAAAGAGTTGGACACGACTGAGCAACTGAACTGAATTGAACTGAAGCTCATTAAAGATAAGACATATCATAATCTATCAGAAACAGCTACAGTGGTGCTCAGAAGAAACTTCGTTGCATTAAATGCCTACATTGATAAGAATGAAAATGTTCTATTCAAAAAATCTAATAAATAGATAAAGAAAAATCATAAAATGTTGGAAAAAATGAAATGTAGGGAATCTGTAAAAAATCAGCAAAATATAATACTACTTAGCTGAAGTATTTATAAAAGGGAGAATACAATTCCTAAGTTTAGAAATGATGAAGGGGAAGGAACCATTAAGTCTATTTTGTGCAAGTCTATAATAATAGAAATGACTAATTTCAGGATCTAAGAAGGGAAGATTCATCCTGGGACATCTGATCCTGGGACATCTCTTATGGTAGAAAACTGGAGAGCTATTCAGCCTACAGGGAATGAAAAACAAAGGAATTAGCTTGAAGGCACTCTCCTGTGCTCTGTGGTTGTTAATTTTATGTGCCAGTTTAATTGGAACACAGGATGGTCAGACATTTGGTCAAACATTATTCTGGGTTTGTCTATGAGAGTGTTTCTATGATAGTCATATTTGAATCAGTAAACTTGAAAAAAGCAGATTGTCCTCCCAGGTATGAGTGAGGCTCATCCAATTTTGCAAGGCTTGAATGCAATAAAAAGTTAAGTTAAAAATAACTCTTTATCTCTTCTTGAATATTTTCAAACTAAGGCAGTGATCTTCTGACTTTAGGCTTAGTTTAGGTCTGAGACTTGAGCCATCTTCTCCTCCAGTTCACAAGTGGCTGGACTCAGACTAGGACGATGCCATTGGCTCTCATGGATCTCCAGTTGGACTGCAGATCTTGGACTTCTCAGCTTCCATAAATTTATGAGCCTATTGCTTACAGTAAACATATATACTGGGTTCTAGAGAACCCAGGCTAAGCCATCCTCAAAATAAGATAATCTGAGCAATTAAAAGAACAATGACTATATATGAATAAAACATATCAAATATATAAAAATTCAGAAATCCATAATAATGTAGAATAAAAAGGTAGCCCACTGAATAGCTTTGGAGATCACTGGAACTCAAAAAACTAACAGAGGAAAAGAATTAGGCATCTTTCTTGTGTATTCGATATAAACTATACTTTGGGACATTCCAATAACCATAGTGGATAAGGGAAGATTCTTCTATAGGAAAAATTTCACCTGAACTATACATAATGAAAGATTGAATTAGGAAATCACCATTTCTCAGCCAAAATGAAATTACTGATTCAGTTAATGATCTCATATCATCAGAACTCCAACTGCCAGGCCACAAGAAATAGGAGATAAATGAACAAGTTTAAAATGATACCAGGAGGGAGATATTAGCCACATTAGGATGTGGGGTCTTTTCTGTGGGATCTACAGAAAAATTTCTTGGGATTCTTCATCAAACTCATGTCAAGAGAGGAACATATTTTGATTTGAACAAACCAATTACAAAAAAACATTTTTGACTCAGAGAAACATGAGTATGGGCTGTGTGTTTGATGACATTAAGAAATTATTGTTAAATTTGTAAGGCATGGGGATTTTTTTGCGATTCAGAAAACATTCTCATCATTTTGTATATGCATATTGAGGACCTTGTAGGCAAAATCAAATGGTCCTCCAGTTATAAAGAGGAGAAGAGCAATATATAAAATCATGGAAAATTATTGATGAATTTTGACATTGGATGATGATATATGGGAGTTTGTTATAGTAAGGGGAAAAAAGCCCTTTCAATACCAGACAGCTATTACTGGTCAGACGTGGCCCAGAGGCCTGCACCAAACAGATGATTCTAGGGACTCAAGTCACAGGTGTGGTCCATCCCAGACCAGCTCTTTACTCCCACATGGAAGATTGTTATGGCCAAGGGACCAATACTATGGTAGATTAGTACAAACCCAGCTATCCTCATGTCAGGATAGAAGTTCTATCATATACTCATACAAACAAGCATTGGTTATAGACTGATAATGAAAAGCTAGATCTTCAGAAACAGTGTAAGAGTTTAATTATCCCCTCCTCACACACACACACACACACACACACACGCGTGCGCGTGCATATTAGTGAGAAAACTAAGGTCCAAGAAAGGAGAAGGACTTTCCCAAAGCTATGCATGAAATTAGTGCAGGCAAGGCAGTGCACATCAGGAGATTCATACTTCCTTGTATGGCAGCTATTCATTTATGGATGATAATAGGCATGCAAACAAACTTGGGGGACATATTGCAAGTTTTGAAGGTCTGCATCAGCAAGGAAGGGCAAGTTCCAACTTGAGTAATTGCTAAAGCTGAGCCCAGGCACAGCCCAAAGAGGAGCCTGCACACTGCTCATCATACAAATGAGAGAGAGAACACAGATTTCCTCCCAGAGGCCTCCACCACTGGGTACCTGTGAAGAGGGGACCCAATGCTGCCTGCTGGCCCTGCTTTATAACCTTTTTGTTAGGCAAGAGGTACCAGTACATTTGCTCCCTAGAACATTGAAAGGAAAAAGGGATGTCATGCAAGGAGAGAGAAATTTACGTGTGGCATTTCTTTTCTTTCCTTTTGTTTTTTTGTCTTTTCATTTTTTTTAATTTATTTATTTTAATTGGAGGCTAATTACTTTACAATATTGTAGTGGTTTTTGCCATACGTTGACATAAATCAGCCATGGGTTTACATGTGTTCCATAAAAACTACACTTAGAAACAAAGCAAGGCCAGGAAGTTATTAGCTAAGATGAGCCATGCACTGGCTGAGCAGAGCTCTCACCACTTGTCATGTCCCAAGGCCATGCTTTTCCCCTCTAGCAAATTCAGTTCAGTTCCGTTCAGTCGCTCAGTCGTGTCTGACTCTGCGACCCCATGAATCGCAGCACGCCAGGCCTTCCTGTTCATCACCAACTCCCGGAGTTCACTCAGACTCGCATCCATCGAGTCAGTGATGCCATCCAGCCATCTCATCCTCTGTTGTCCCCTTCTCCTCCTGCCCTCAATCCCTCCCAGCATCAGAGTCTTTTCCAATGAGTCAACTCTTCTCATGAGGTGGCCAAAGTACTGGAGTTTCAGCTTTAGCATCATTCCTTCCAAAGAAATCCCAGGGCTGATCTCCTTCAGAATGGATTGGTTGGATCTTTAGCAAGTTACCAGGAGCCAAGTAACAGTAGCAAGAGCTGAGAGAGAACCATCCTCTCTTCAAAACATCACGTGGGAGGCTTTATCAAGATAAAGGCCCAATAACTCACCAATCAGTGTACACGCAACCTAACTCATTGAGAAGCAACATCATCAAGTCAGTCAAAGAGAAACCAGCCAACATACAGAAATAAAAATCCAAAGTTGGTCAATAAACAAGACACATCTCTTTCCTGCCTCCCCTTCAGTCACTTGCTTTCCATAGAGGACTTTCAGCTTTCAATCCCCACCATAAACCTTCACACATTGTCCAGCTGAGAATTCCCTATGGTGCCAAATCACATATCTTGCTGCTGAGGGTAAACCATACCCATCTGTCTCTTGAAAGAAAAGGGAAACTGAGGAGATACTGACTGGAAATACAACTCACAGGTTATATTTCATTCACAAACAACAGTAAAGGGCAGGGGAGTAACTTCTGAGATGAACATGGCTATCTTGATTCTTTTCAGTAAGAAAGATGTGAATGTCACACAAAGACAGAGGGAAGTACCAGTCTGCTCTTTCTGACACTCTGACAGAAGTTGAAAGCTGGCTGTGGCATTTCTAAACCGAGAGTTTGGAGCAAGCTGTAGGTTTCATAACCATCACCATCAGATAAAAGGCAAGGAAGGCAACCCATAAGAGGAAATACCATTTTCTAGTATTTAATCCTGCAAACTTATCGCAAGGAAACTTCTACAAGGATGTTAGTTTTCTAAAAGATAGAAAAGCAGTGTTCAGATGTATAATAATCCCTTACATACAAACATTCCTGTTGCAAACTTTCAGAGATTCAAAGAAATGTTCATATGTCCAATCACATTAATTAACTCATGTCTCTGCTGTACATTGTCACGTGCATGCATTCTTCACAAGTGATTGTGCTTTTGTGTACTTTACTGTATAGTAATGTATAGAGAACAATAGCAGAGTATTTCAAGCCTGTAATGTCCAGAAGCAAACATAAAGCATTATTAATGTAGCTGGTACTGCTAAGAAGCAACAAGTCATAATAATGGAAACAAAAAGTGAAAATAATTGAGAAAGTGGAGCAAGCAGAAAAATGGAAACATCACTCATCCTTATAACATGACTCATTCATCCATCAATGCACAATTCTAAAGAACAAGGACAAGATTATGGAATATTTGAAGTCTGCTGTACTGATGTTGCTGACAAAAATATCAGAAAAAGATTGAAAAATGATGGATGAGGTGGAGAAACTTCTCAGTGTGTGGATACAGGATCAGCATTAGTATGGAGGCCTGCTCAGCTTAATGCTGATTCAAGAGAAAGATAAAAGTCTTTATGAAGACTTGACATGGCAAAGAATCAGAGGGCAAATCTTTTCATGCCAGTTAAGGCTGGTTTCATTGATTCAAGGCTAGAGCCAATTTCACAATGTGAAAATAAACCCTGAGGCAATACGTGCAGGTACAGTAACTCCTCAAGAATTTCCTGAAATGCTTCCAGAAATTATTGATGAAGGCATGTATTTACCTGTGCAAGTATTTAATGTGGATGAGACAGGAACATCCTGGAAGAAGATGCCAGCCTGAAGTTTCATCAACAAGGAGGAAAAAGTGATACCAGACTATGAAGCAGCAAAGGATAGGCTAACTCTGTTGTTTGGTGGCAATGCTTCCAGGGATATGAAGCTGAAGTCTCTTAGTTTATCATTCAGAAAATCCAAAATGTCTTTAAAAATGAGCCAAGGATTCTCTTCCTGTCGTGTGGAAACTAAACCCAAGGCCTGGGTTACAGAGGCCATTTTCCAGGACCTGTTTTTCCATTACTTTATCCCAGAGGTAGAGAAATATCACCTAGAGAAGGTTGTCTCATTCAACATTCTTTTGCTGCTGACACTGCTCTGGACTACCCTCCATTTATGGATGATTTTCATCCCAACTTCAAAGTAGTGCATCTGCCACAAAATACTACACTGCTTATCCAACCTATGGATCAGGAAGTGATAGCAACTTTCAAGAAATATTATTTATATCACATTTTTTATCAGGCAGTAAAGGTGAGTAATGAATCAGGAGCAACCTTGAGACAATTTTGGAAAGACTAAGATATCTACAAGGCTATAAAAAAACATTGACTTTGCTTGGTGTGAGGTTATGGCAGTCACCAAGAGTTGGGTTTGGAAGAAACTTTGTCTGCAGTTTGTTCACAGTTTTCATGGATTTGAGAAGGTGGATGAGGAGTTTAAAGAGGTCTTCAGCAACTTCAGTGAGAAACTGGAGCTAGATCTGAAAGAAGACAAATTCCTGAACTCCTTGTTATGCAACCTGAGGAACTGGTGGCCTAGAGAAAGGATGAAGAGAGACAACAGGAAGAAGTAACCAAAAAAACAAAGAGATTCACAATGCAGGAGATGGCAAGGGGATGCTCTTTGTTTGAGGAGGCATCATTACATTTTGAGCCATAGAACCTGAATAGTACACAAAGTTTGCAGCAGCCATTCAAAATGCAGTCTAGTGCAACCGTATCATCTACCATGAGAAAAAAGGAGACAGACATCACTGGATTGTTCTTTCAAGAGGATAGGTAGGTAGAGTTGAATTCAGCAATGCGCCAGAACCTGTGTCATCAGTCACAGGCATGCGTGAAATCACAGCTTGACCTCCATCTCCTCTTGCTGATGATCCTTCAGCTCTACCATGTCCTACCTTCTCTCCCTTCTCCACTCAGTAGCTTTTCTTACCCATCCACTCGATGCCAGCTTTTGTTGGGCATGGCAACCCACTCCAGTATTCTTGCCTGAAGAATCCCCATAGACAGAGGAACCTGGCAGCCTGCAGTTCATAGGGTTGCAAACAGTTAGACACGATTTAGCAACTAAGCACTGTACTTTTCAAGGTACTGTACTGTAAGATTAAAAATGTTTTCTATATTTTTGTGTTTGTTTATTATGTATTATTTGTGTGAAAAATATTATAATCTTATTACAGTACAGTTATATAGCTGATTGTGTTAGTTGGGCATCTTGGTCAACTTTGTTGGATTTATGAACAAACTGGACTTGCAAACATGCTCTTGGAATAGAACTCATTCATATGCAGGGAATTTATAGTATACAGGATGATTCTTGAGCACAAACCAAGGCTTCACACCCACTAAAACTCAGTGAGGGTGATTCTGAGGCTCCTATGGTTACAAGGTGCTGATATGCAGCTTCCTGAGCTCTAAACTCTAGGAAGTGAATGCCAGTGAGTGCTCTGCTTGCAGGAGTACACAGGGAGTCCCCTTCTAACCTGTCTTCTGTGAGCCTTTTCTGCCAAGTGGACTTTCAATAAACCCAGAGTAGCAGACCACCAGAAGCCATATTCTCTTCCACTTAAAACCCCAGATCCAAGCTGTTCTGGGTGCCAGAGTCCACGTGATGGGCCGATGTGCTGTTGGCAGAATGCTCTTCCCATNAATAGATTCAAGGGATTAGTCTGATAGAGAGAGTGCCTGATGAACTATGGACAGAGGTTCATGTCATTGTACAGGAGGCAGTGATCAAGACCATCCCCAAGAAAAAGAAATGCCAAAAGGTGAAATGGTTGTCTGAGGAGGTCTTACAAATAGCTGAGAAAAGAAAAGAAGCTAAAAGCAAAGGAGAAAAGGAAAGATATACGCATTTGAATGTAGAGTTGCAGAAAATAGCAAGGAGAGATAAGAAAAACATCCTCAGTGATCAATGCAAGAAATAGAGGAAAAAAATAAAATGGGAAAGACCAGAGATCTCTTCAAGAAAATTAGAGATATCAAGGGAACATTTCATGCAAAGATGTGCACAATAAAGGACAGAAATGGTATGGCCCTGACAGAAGCAGAAGATATTAAGAAGAGGTGGAAAGAATATACAGAAGAAATATGTTAAAAGAACTTCATGACACAGATAATCATGATGGTGTGATCACTCACCTAGAGACAGACATCCTGGAATGAGAAGTCAAGTGGGCCTTAGGAAACATCACTATGAACAAAGTTAGTGGAGGTGATAGAATTCCAGTTGAGCTATTTCAAATCTTGAAAGATGAGGCTGTGAAAGTGCTGCACTCAATATGCCAGCAAATGTGGAAAACTCAGCAGTGGCCACAGGACTGGAAAATGTCAGTTTTCTTTCCAATCCCAAAGAAAGGCATTGCCATAGAATGCTCAAACTACCACGCAATTGCACTCCTCTCATATGCTAGTAACATGATGTTCAAAATTCTCCAAGCCAGGCTTCAATAGTATGTGAACCATGAACTCCCAGATGTTCAAGCTTAGAACAAGGATTTAGAGAAGGCATGAGGAACCAGAGATCAAATTGCCAACATCCACTGGATCATCAAAAAAGCAAGAAAGTTACAGAAAAATATCTACTTCTGCATTATTGACTACACTGAAGACTTTGACTGTGTGGATCACAGCAAACTCTGGAAAATTCTGAAGGAGATGGGAATGCCAGACCACCTGACCTGCCTCCTGAGACATCTGTATGCAGGTCAGGAAGCAACAGTTAGAACTGGACATGGAAAACAGACTGATTCCAAATCGGGAAAGGAGTACATCAAGGCTGTATATTTTCACCATGCTTATTTAACTTACATTCAGAGTACATCATGCAGAATGCCATGCTGGATGAAGCACATGCTGGAATTAAGTTTGCTGGGAGAAATGTCAGTAACCTCAGATATACAGATGGCACCACCCTTATGGCATAAAGTGAAGAAGTAAAGAGCTTCTTGATGGAAATGAAAGAAGAGAGTGAAAAAGTTGGCTTAAAGCTCAACATTCAGAAAACGAAAATCATAGCATCTGATCCAATCACTTCATGGCAAATAGATGGGGAAACAAAGGAAACAGTGAGAAACTTTATATTTTGGAGCTCCCAGATCACTGCAGATGGTGAATACAGCCATGAAATTAAAAGATGCTTGCTCCTTGAAAGAAAATCTATGACTAACCTGGACAGTATATTAAAAAGCAGAGAAATTACTTTGCCAACAAAGGTCCATCTAGTCAAAACAATGGTTTTTCCAGTAGTCATGTATGGATGTGAAAGTTGGACTATAAAGGAAGCTGAGTGCCAAAGAATTGATGCTTTTGAACTGTGGTGTTTGAGAAGACTCTTGAGAGTCCCTTGGACAGCAAGAAGATCCAACCAGTCCATCCTAAAGGAAATCAGTCTTGAATATTCGTTGGAAAGACTGATGCTGAAGCTGAAACTCCATTATCTTGGCCACCTGATGTGAAGAACTGACTCACTAGAAAAGACACTGGTGCTGGGCAAGATTGAAGGTGGGAGGTGAAGGGGACAACAGAGGATTAGATGGTTGGATGGCATACCGACTCAATGGACATTAGTTTGAGTAAGTTCTGGGAGTTGGTGATGGACAGGGAAGATTGGTGTGCTGCAGTCCATGGGGTTGCAAAGAGTTGGATATGACTGAGCAACTGAACTGAACTGAGAGTCCCAAGGTAGTCATAAAGGGCTGTCAGCATACTAACTCTAAGTCATTCCTTAAGACAATTTTCAGCTAAAATAATGTTATCCATAAATGCTTCTGCAGCTTATTATAATAGCAGGTGAAAATTGGGTGCCCCTCCAGTGGACAATGTGTCTGTGTGTGTATAGATTAAGTGGGAGGGAATCACTTCCGTTCTGACATGAACTGAATATTTTCTGTTCCAAACTGAAGTGTTTTCTAGACCTGTGATTCCTACCCTTGTTGAATATTAGCATTACCTGCAGAGCTTTTAAAACATGCCATGGCCTTGGCCCCATATGAGAGTATATAATCCAAACCTGGAAAGCACTCAGAGAACTTTTCACCATGTATAGAAGCAAAGACTGTATAATGAGGTTCTTGATCAAAGATATGGGACATGAGCTGCAGGGACTCAGATGATCAGCAAAATCTCCAGTGAAACAGTCTGCAGTTGGAGAGCATGTATCTCCTGGCTGAGAGCCCATCAGCTTCCGCATGTGGAGGAATGGAAATTTATCAGATTCCCACATATGATGTTCTTTCATGTAAACTTGAATGTTTAGATCAATGGTATGTGCCAAAAAGCATATGTCCTTGTCAGTCCAGACAGTGGGTTCGGTCACTCTCAGCTAATACTGTGTCCTTGTCACCTCTCCTAGTCCCATAACTGCCCTGGGCCCTGTTGTGTGGCTATAAGGAGAGGCAGGCAGTACCTGGCCTAGGCTGGACCTGCAGGTGGGGAGCTGCATCTCTCAGAGAGCCAACATGGACAATCCTTGTTTCTTGTCTGGGTCTGCTGCACCATACACTGCCTTACACACCCTAGACTGTGGTGGACACACAGACACACACATACAGACATATGCCATGCATACTACATACAAAAGTGTACACCATACAAAAAAGCATTTCTCAATTACAGTTACAGGTTATGTAACTCCTGCTCACAGTGGCATTTGGGAGTCCTTCAGGTTTGTAGTCACTGTCCATTTTAATTGGGAGAATCACATAGATCCTTTGTGTTCAGCTTAAACCTCTGATCTAGACCTGATCTGGCCTTTGTTTCATCTCATCTATAACAGTAGGGCTGCCAGATGAAACACAGGACACCCAGTTATGTTCCAATTTCTGAAAAGGACAACAACAGCAAAATTAATTTAAGTATGGCCCAAATATTGCCTGGGATACATACTTATACCAAACATTATTTGCTCTTGATCTGAAATTCAAATCTAACTAGGAATTCTATAATTTTCTTTGCTACGTCTGACAACCTTACCTAGAAGGGCAGTGATTTCTATGGCTGGGGCCCACTCTCTAGGTTTATAACACCAGTGCAGCAGAGGAAGTGAAGGTGTCCAAGGTGGTAAAGGTTTGAAGATTGCTGGGACTATTTGGCGCCATCTGAATTACGAATAAAATTAAAGATAATTAAAAACAGACTTGCCCCCGAATGTAATACTACTTGTTTGTAATTACTGTCATTCTTCAAAACTCTTTATTGGGCCTCAAACTGAAGTTTAGCAAACTGTTGCCAAATACGTGGGGTTTCCCACACTTCATGTCACAAGGGAAACTGCATGAAGGCTGAGTCTCGCAGGCTTATTCCTGTGCCTACAACATCCTGCAATTAGATGACACAGTTCATTCCTGTATTTATCTTTAGGAGTTTATAACCTCTTGGAGGAAATTATAAACTTCCTTTTTATCCTGAGCCTTGGTATAAGCAAAATCATAGATGTCTTGGTTTATAGTAAAGAGAGAACTGCATCTCTAGAGACTTTGTAACTGTAGTTACATCCCCACAGCTCTCTTATTTACATAGAAAATAATTATAAAAAGAACTTTTAAACATGCCCACTTACTTCACACTTATACTTTGAGATTATTAATATGCTGAATTTACTATATCCATATTTCATATAAAATGTTGAGATAAGATTGTCTTCATTCTAATGCCATACTGCCAATCTTTTCTGGTCCTCATTTGTTTTTTTTTGTTTTGTTTTCTGGTCTCTATTCTATTTTCTGTGCTATGGGAGATATTATATAAGTGGTCTATCCAAGGCCATTGTTCCAGTAAATACACACTGATAGTCTTGTTGTCACTGTAAGTGACTTTTATATTCTAATAATGAGTGGTAACATATTCAGTGACCTTTGTGTATCATGCCTTGTGTCAACTGCTGGGATACACTCTTCACTCAATTCTCACAATATTGATCTGGCCAAAAAATTCATTTTGTTTTCTTCCATAAGATGTCTTTGATGGAGCTTAGATGTCTTTAGCTTTAGCTTCATTTGAAACAACTTGTTAGACTGCATTGTGACAGCTGTCATATCAGCGTGCGTTAAAAAAAAAAAAAACAAGCTTATGAAAACGGGTGAGTTTTTGTTTAACCATTTTAATAATGAAGATGGAAAAAAGCAACATTTTCAGCATATTATGATTTATTATTTCAAGAAAAGTAAAAAAGCAACTAAAATACACACACAAAAAAAGAACTTATGCAGTGTATAGAGAAGGTGCTGAGATTTATCCAGTGTATCAAGAGAGGTGTGCAAAGTTTCATGCTGGAGTTTTCTCAGTGGATGATGCTCCACAGTTTGATAGCCACCAAACAGAGATGTTAATGGAGAATAATAAATGTTATACCACGCTGGAGATAGCCGACGTACTCAAAATATCCAAATCAAGTGTCAGAAATTATTTGTACCAGCTTGGTTATGTTCATTGCTTTGATGTTTGGGTTCCACATAAGTCAGGTGAAAAATGCCTTCTTGGCAGTATTTCTGTATGTGATTCTCTAAGAAAAAAGTTCCATCTTTAAAACAAATTGGTCAAGGAAAAATAGATACTGTACAATAATGTGGAAAGGAAAAGATCTTGGGGCAAGTGAAATGAACCACCAACAACCACCCCAAAGGCCGGTCTTCATCCTAGGTGATTTTGTGTATACAGTGGGATTGGAAGGCAGTCCTCTTTTATGAGCTCCTTCCAGAAAACCAAACAATTAACTCCAACAAGTACTGCTTGGAAAATGCAAGACTGTATGTTTCTTTGAAGACCAAGCAACTGTCACAGCTTGGCAGGAAAGTTCTGATTCATCCATTGTATTCACTAGACATTACACCTCCAGAATGTTTATTTCAGTCTTTGCAAAATTCTCTTAATGGAAAAAAATTCAATTCTCTAGAAGACCATAAAAGACACCTAGAACAGTTCTTTATTAGAAAGATAAAAAGTTTTGGGGAGACGGAATTATGAAGTTGCCTGAAAAATGGCAGAAAGTAGTGGAACAAAATAGTGAGTGTTGTGTGTGAATAAAGTTCTTGGTGAAAAAGAAATATGTGTCTTATTTTTACTTAAATGCTGAAGGAACTTTTTGGCCAACCAAACAGTTTAATACTTTAGAAACTATATTGAACCTAGTTTCATATCTAAGGAAAAATCACAGTGAATCATAATTCCTAACTACAGTTCAAGCCATCTTCCTTAGTAGAAGTGAAAAATAGAAACATTAAAATGTAAATCAAATAATTCTTTGGAAGTAATTCTTAGTTCAGCTCAGTTCAGTCGCTCAGTCGTTCCCGACTCTTTGCGATCCCATGAATCGCAGCACACCAGGCCTCCCTGTCCATCATCAACTCCCGTGGTTCACTCAGATTCACGTCCATCGAGTCAGTGATGCCATCCAGCCATCTTATCCTCGGTCGTCCCCTTCTCCTCCTTCCCCCAATCCCTCCCAGCATCAAACTCTTTTCCAATGAGTCAGCTCTTCATATGAGGTGGCCAAAGTACTGGAGTTTCAGCTTTAGCATCACTCCTTCCAAAGAAATCCCAGGGCTGATCTCCTTCAGAATGGACTGGTTG
>SJYV01008076.1:53244-63793 GCA_006410875.1 Neotragus pygmaeus
GGAAGATCCCCTGGAGGAGACCATGGCAACCCATTCCAGTATTCTTGCCTGGAGAATCCCCATGGACAGAGGAGCCTGACCGGCTACATGACTGAACGACTAAGCACAGAAGGGAGAAACCAAAGTACTGTGTATACTTCTAGGAAGGCAGATTCTAAAGAGTGTATTTTATATCAGAAAACCTTTTTAGAATTCTCCCTTTTTTCTGCTGCCAGCCTAGAACATGAATTTGGAGACTAGAGTTCTATAGGCAGAACAAAGAAATGACCAGGGAACAAAGCATCATGATGGAAAAGGTAGGAGACCTGGTCTCTGAAGACATTGCAGAGCTACCACATCAGCCTTACTTGGATCACCACATAATTTTAGATTAAAGAAATAAACTCCTTATAGCAACTCTCTTATTTATTCCTATTTTTTTTTCAGATAATCCTACTCTTTTCTTAGATATAATTTATGTATTCTTTATAATGTATTAATTCGTTTGAGTTTTGTCAGAAGTATACTCCCATGAAACTGTGACAACCAAGTTACTAAACATTTCCATTATGTCCAGAAGATTCTCTGTTCCCCTTTACATCCATCTCTTCATCTGACTTGGGCCTCAGGCAACCACTGTTCTTCTGTGTGTGTGAGTGTGTGTGTGTGTGTGTGTGTGATTATTATAAAATTTTTTAAATAGAGTGTTTAATAGGTGAAAGCCTACAGTACTCTTTTATGTCTGGTTTCTTTCATCTAATATAATGATTCTGACATTCATCTAAGTTGTAATATGAATCATGGCTTGCTCCTTTATCTTGTTCAGAGTTGTCCATCCTATATATACACCACATTTTATCCATAGACTTCCTGATGAACATTTGGGTTGTTGTCAGTTTCTGGGTAACAGTAGAGCTTTTGTAAAATGACTGTGTAAAAATCTTTGCATGAATGTATGTTCAGCCCTCTTAGAAAAGAGCTAGGAGTGAAGTGGGTAGACTGTACCTAGGCATATCTTAAACTTTTGAGAAACTACCAAACAGTTTTCCAGAGTGGTACAATTTTATATTTTCACCATCAGTGTATGAGAATTCCAGATGCACCATAGCCTTGTCAATAACTGGTTTTGTGAGTCTTTTTAATTTAGCCGTTCTAGTTCATACAATAATGACTGTTACGGTTTTCATCTGCATTTCACTGATAATTGAGGATGTTGGATTTGTTTTCAAGTGATTTTTGAGAGTCATATTTTTTTTGATGAAGCATATTTTCAAATGTCTTGCTCTTTTACTGGGCGTCCCCAATGGCTCAGCAGTAAAGAATACATCTTCAATGCAGGAGCTGCCAAGAGACATGGTTCAATCCTTGGGTTGGGAAGATCCCCTGGAGGAAGGCATGTCAACCCACTGCAGTATTCTTGCCTGGAGAATGCCCATGGACAAAGGAGCCTGGAGGGCTACAGTCCATGCGGTTATGGAGTCACTTAGCTTGCACACACATCCTTTTATTATCACGCTAGGTGTCTTCTTATTACTGAGTTGTGGGAATTCCTAATAATCTGGATCAGTTGTTTGTCAGGCATATATGTAATGAAAATATTTTCACTTATTCTGTGACTTAGATTTTATTTTTTGTAACTGTGTCTTTGAAGAGCAAAAACTTTTTAAAGTTTTCAAAAGTCCAATTTATGAATCATTTTCCCCTTTCATCTTTTTGTTTTGCAAATATTTTCTCCTATATTTTTAAACAAGTGTTATATTATAGCTGCAGACTTTTACATAAGTCTCTGATCCACCTGAGGGTGTTAGTTTCTGAATTTACTATTCTAACTTAAGGAATAATATTGTTTCAACATTGCCTCTCTACTTGTTCAGTCCTCTGACACGTCCTTACCAAATTTCCTCCATTACATTCTTTTTGTTAAAAATAGCTAACAGGGTTTACTTTATTGTCTGGATTCTTGTCTGGATTCTTCCTGATGCACTGTATGAAGGGTGAAGTGAGATCTGTTTCTTATCATCATTAACATTTGAACAAGGGTATTCTCCAAAGAACCAGAAATACTGGTTACGTTCTTCCTTAGTACCCCCAGGAAAACAGACAAAATGAATCAAGCTGGGGCTCCATGTTTATGAGACATACAAATAGAAGAACAGAAAACAATCATTGTTATCTAAACGAAGGCTTAATCTTGAATAACACTAACATCTGACATTTGTTGATATCCCAGCATTGTGCTAATACTAATATGACAAAAGTTATTTCTGCCCATTTTACAGATCAGAAAACTACTATGTCAACTAATATTCAAATTCTCTAAGCTTAAGATTTCACAGATAGATTAGTTAAATAGAAGCTGAACACAAATCACAATTATTTTCTTCAAAGTACTAACCAGTTAGTATAACTGATAAGATGTATGTAAATGGGAATTTAACATTGATATTGTTGTTGTTAATTCAGTCACTAAGTCATGTCCAACTCTTTGTGATGTCATGGACTGCAGAATGCCAGACTCGTCTGTCCTCCACTATTTCCCAGAGTTTGCTCAGATTCAACATATATCTAGATCATATAAAAATGAGTTCAGGTTTGGAACCAGTGATAATCTCTCAACTAGGAAATATTTTTTAAATGGCTAGGTATATCTATGTATCTTAAGTATATAAAAATTGAATGAGAAGAAAGAAAATCCACTAAGGGCCATTTATGGATGACGATCATTGCTCTAGAACAGAAATGTGAAGGAAATGAGTAGGAGGATCCAGTCAAGAAAGATTTCTTGAGAGGAGGAAGCATACCTAACACAGGGGGAGCCTTGTCCTGCCAGATGGGGACCCTGACTCCCAGGAGGCTCTGTCATTGTCTGGCTGAATGCTCTTGGCAAAGCCTTTCCTGATATAAATCTCCAGTTTTCATTTGTTAGAAGAGGAAATTGAACTAGTGGTTACTAATGCCTATTTTATCTTGAAAATGGTTTATTATTCTTGCTTTATTATACTTTTTTCTTTTGTTTGTGTATGTGTGTGTGCTAGTTTCAGGTGTACAGCAAAGTGACAAACATGCATGCATCTATTGTTTTTTTAATCCTTTTCCATTCAGGTTATTATAGAATATTGAGAAGTGTTCCCTGTGCTATATAGGTAAGTCCTTGTTGGCTATCTATTTAAAATATAGCAGTGTGTATATCTCAATTCCAAACTCTCAATCTTACACTTCTTAAAGAAGAATTAAAGCAATCTATTAGAAATATAATCAAAATAACATACTTACATTTTTTTCTAATTAAGACTTATAGATCTACAGGTCATTTACAGATTTTAAAAATGGAAAGCTTCTTTAGATTCTGGAACAATCAGACTGGTTTAAACTTTCTATTTCCATGTGGATACAGAAAAAAAAAATCATAAGTAAAGGAAATTTGGAGAGAAAATAATTTCTTCCCAAAAGTCACCATTCTATTTTCACTCGAAAAAAGAACTGAAAATACCAAAATTCCAAAACAAAATTGGTTTCCATGCTATGTTCAAAACAGGCAACAAATTTGGCCTCACAAAATGTCCACACAGACCTGGCTGTCTGGTGGCCTTTAGCCATTTGCAGCCCCCTTGAGAGCTCTTGTTTTGGACACTCCTTTCCTCATCAGATTCCTCAAGAATCCTCACATCCCCAACTTTATTCTGGAACACAGAGAACACAGGTCAGAAGTTGGATGCAAAATCTTTTCCAAGGAGAGATTTCAACATTCCTCCTCAAGAAAAGCTAGTATCTATTTATAGGACAAACGCACTTTCTAAAAATAGAGACTGGAGGTTGGCAGGGTTACAGCACTTATTATCATGAAAGCTTTTGATCTTATACTGCTGCTCTGATGTGGTTCATCATTGCATTCAACAGACATCCACTGAATTGATTCTGAGCCGCAGCCTCTCTGCAAGGTGCTGTGGATTTAAAGCTCACTAATTTTATAGTTCCTTTCCTTGGGGTGATTCATGGTTCACTAGATGAATCTTATATTTAAATAGAGCACAAAGCAATCAAACAAAACTGAATAACATTTGTTCCTACACTTTTATAACAGTTTTGAAGACAAGTGGGTCGTGATTGGAATAAGGAGAGTGTTGTTATGGACCTTTGCAGTTGATGGCTTTAGCGTTTTTCAGGAACCATCCACTGAGGCCCACCCTTCTGTAGACAGTGACTATGGATGGGTTTCCTTGGTGTTCTGTTGAGGAGTACCTGGTATACTCACCTGGGATTGGGTTTGAGTGTGTTGGTCAACCCCATGATCCACTCCAGCACAGCAGAATTATCCTGCTGCAGGGGGCTTCCTGTCCTTGGTGCCAGCACATTACTTTCCAAACTAACTTCCCCCTTTCTCCTTCAAAGTTGCTCACAGGCATTCTGGTGTCAGCCAAGCACCTCTAAATTCATCTGGCATCAGTCAAAATTTTCTGAGGACTTAGAATAAGGCAGCCCAGGTGCAGAGGAGAAGCTCCAGCATTGAACCAGGCTGACCCTTTCTCATACCACTTCTGTTATCTTGGGTAAGATACTAAACTTTTCTTGAGATAGAGTTTCCACTTTAAAAATTGAGGAATATAAAAATTCACTTGAGGGGGATTTGTGAGGATTGACTTAAAAGATTAATGAAGAGTATCTGAAATACATTTACCAGCCAAACGAGGCTGTTTTATAAGCACTAACTCCTTGGGAGTTTGTCTAACCTTATCAGGTCAGAGGGCAAGCCTTCTCCTCTGGGTTTAGATACCACTTTGAGTTTCACCCTCCACTGAAGATACTCTACTGTAGTTAGCTTACTATGCATTTGTCTCTTCCATTGGACTGTATAAACTCTTGGCAAGAATCCTGCCACATCATGTCTTCAGAACCTAACAAAAGTCTCCACACATGGTAGATAGTCTCTCTACACTTTTGCAGACCTAATATCTACCAAAACTTCTAACCTAGCCTGACCTCTTGTCAAGCCAGAATGAATCAGGCCAGTGAGCCCCTTCAAGTCCGTCACAGTCCATTTCCATGTCTCTGCTTCTCATATCATCCTTGGCACACATGATTTTTCGTTTGCTTCCATGTGTTGGTGATTCTGTCATTGACAGCTAATGTGCTAGAGGGCATGTTATAGCTCCCACATTTGCCCACGTAAAAGCAGGTATCATGATAAGCAGGTCTCTTATGATAACAATTAAATGTCAAGTTTCCTACTGCTCACTTGCAAGACAATCACAGACTCAACTCTACAGTAGGTAAATATCCCTATCAGATGATAAAGAATCTGCCTCCAATGCAGGAGACAATTGTTCAATCCCTGGGTCAGGAAGATCTCCTGGAAAAGGGAATGGTTATTGACTCAAATATTCTTGCCTGGATAATTCCACAGCAGAAGAAACTGGTGGGTTACAGTCCATCGGATCACAAAGAGTTGGACACGATTGAATGACTAACACTTTCTTTAGTTTCACTTCTAGATTTATACCAAACACTTTTGGGTTTTGAACCACTTGGATGCTCCCCCAAACACTTCCTGATAAATGTTTTAGACTCCTCAGAAAATAGCCTTAAGCTTGCTAGAATACCTTTTATCCCCCATCTAACTTCTGCTACCTCTCAGGTCCTTCCATTTTCTAGAAAGTGTCTTCACTGGGATTCTTTCATTCACTGTTGCCTGAAATGTTGTAACAAATTCCTAAAAAATATCTCCTGGGCTCAAGATTTAAAATCATCTGATGTGGAAAATTCTCCAAAGTCCAGTCTGGCAACACTTCAGATAAATTTTAAGTATTCTTTAAACATTTTGGAAAAATTTAAAATGTGCCCTCAGATGTTTTTCTTTAAAAAAAAAAAAAGCAAAAAGAGTTGAGAAAAAATTATTTGGAATTTCCATCCAGAAGGATGTTAACGGAAAAAATTAAAATAAAGGAATGAAAAGATATGCCACAACTCTACTCATGAATGTGAAGTCCAGTTAACAAAGCATGCTATCTGCCAGACTTGAACTGCAACTGTTAACGACTTACTTTAAGCAACTCAACCCCTGGGAAGCTGCCTTCTGAGATAGACATCAGTCCCTTTTCAGTGCAATGACCCACGTACATCTCATCTTTTACGGACCCCTGTTCCCACATTCACGTGGCTTCCCACCTGCCCCTTTCCCTAGCTCCTTTCTTCAACAGTGCCATCTTCGTCCTCTTTTCTTGGGCATCGCTTTCCATGACACCCCTCTCTTTCCAAATCAACCAACCCATCTCTATATTCATCACACACTGCACCCTTTCAGACCGTTTCTTGGCCTCTGACTTCCTCTGGACCACATGTGCTCTCTCCCTCCTTCTGCTTCCAGAACCTTCCCCTCCTTCCCTTTCTTGAGCATTGATCATTCTTGATTCCATTCCAAACTTGTACTTTTCTTTCTGTCTGAATTTGACAGATGAATGCCTTTGCATATTAACAAAGCCTTTTCCCTTGATCACTGTATCTCAAGACCATGGGCGAGTGAGGGGCTACCATGATTCCCATTCTGAAATATGGGCTGCCGTGGCTTCTGTTAACTAACGGAAGTGACAGAGCTGCAGGCCCATCCCTCTGCCAGAGCCTTCACCCAGCTTCCCTCCCTGCCTGCTCCATTGTCTTTTCTTACCACCTGGTGCAACCTCAGGGGAGGCAGAGTGAAGAGTCAGGGTGTTTCCCAGCATCTAGAGGTCAAAACACCATTCCTCACCACCTGCATCAGTGAAGGTTATGAAGGAAACAGAGTTGAGGTGCCTCTACCTGTCCCAGTCAGGGAGTTTTAGTAGAGGTCTAGAGAAGGCAATTTCAACCCACTCCAATACTCTTGCCTGGAAAATCCCATGGACAGAGGAGCCTGGTAGGCTGCAGTCCATGTAGTCACAAAGAGTCAGACATGACTGAGTGACGACTTGGCAACCCACTCCACTGTTCTTGCCTGGAGAATCCCAGGGCCAGTGGAGTCTGATGGGCTGCCGTCTATGGGGTTGCACAGAGTTGGACACGACTGAAGTGACTTAGCAGCAGCAGCAGCAGAGAGGAACCAGCACTCCCACCTCCACTCAGCAATAAAAAGGAACCCTAGAGTGAGCCTGGATTTCCACCTCTAACACCAGCAGAGTCCTGATAAGACATAAACTTTAAATAAGATTTGGAATCTCACAAAATAATTCCCAAATTGTATTTGAACAGAAAATAATTGATCATAGAAAGAGCCAAGGACATCACAACTTGAGTGAGAAAAGACAATATACAGGCAAAAAAATTGAGTTGGCAGAGTTGTTAGAATCACATGAGAAGCACTTAAGAGTCACCATCATAAAGATGTTTCAAGAAGCATGCCTGAAACAAATGAAAGATAGAACATCTCAGCAAAGTACTCAAAGACATAAAGAAGAACCAATAGAAATTTCAGAAGTCCAAAAACGCAATAATGAAATAAAACACACAATGAATGAAGCCAACAAAAAAATAGGGCAAGGGAAAAATACTAGTGACCTTGATGATAAAGCAATAGAGGTGACCCAGTTTGAACAATAAGGAAACTACAAACTGAAAAATAAGAATGAACAGAACCTACCCCACTCACACCTATGGATAGATCAACCAAACAGAAAATTAGCAAGAAAACACAAACTTTAAATGATACAATAGACCAGTTATACCTAATTGATATTTGTAGGACATTTCACCCCAAAACAATTAATTTCACCTCTTTCGCAAGTGTACATGGAACGTTCTCCAGGATAGACCACATCCTTGGCCAGCCATAAATCTAGCCTTTGTAAATTCAAAAAATTAAAATAACTTCAAGCATATTTTCTGATCACAATGCAATAAGATTAGATGTCAAATACAGGAAAAAACTATTAAAAATAGAAGCATATGGGGGCTAAACAACATGCTTCTGAATAACCAACAAATCATAGAAGAAATAAAAAATAAATCAAAATATGCAAAGAAACAAATGAAAATGAAAACACGACAACTCAAAACCTATGGGATTCAGAAACAGCAGTGCTAAGGGGAAGGTTCATAGCAATACATGCTTACCTCAGGAAGTAAGAGAAAAATCAAATAAATAACCTAACTTTACACCTAAAGAAACCAGAAAAAGAAGAAATAAAGAACCCTAGGGTTAGTAGAAGGAAAGAAATCATAAAAATTAGGGCAGAAATAAATAAAAAAGAAACAAAGGAGACTCTAGCAAAAATCAACAAAACTAAAAGCTGATTCTTTGAGAAGATAAATAAAATAGACAAATCATTAGCCAGACTCATCAAGAAAAAAAGGGAGAAGAATCAAACCAACAAAATTACAAGTGGAAATGAGAAAATCACAACAGACAACACAGAAACACAAAGGATCATAAAAGACTACTATCAGCAACTATATACCAATAAAATGGACAACTTGGAAGAAATGGATGAACTCTTAGAAAAGTATAACCTTCCAAAACTGAACCAGGAAGAAATAGAAAATCTTAACATACTCATCACAAGCATGGAAATTGAAACCATAATAAAAGTCTTCCAGCAAAGAAAAGCCCAGGACCATGTGGCTTAACAGGTGAATTCCACCAAAAATTTAGAGATGAGATAATACCTATCCTACTCAAACTCTTCCAGAAAATTGAAGAGGAAGGCAAACTGCTGAACTCATTCTATGAGGCCACCATCATGCTAATACCAAAACCAGAGAAAGATGCCACAAAAAGAAAACTACAGGCCAATATCACTGATGAATATAGATGCAAAAATCCTAAGCAAAATTCTAGCAAACAGAATCCAACAACATATTATAAAGATCATACATCATGAACAAGTGGGCTTTATGCCAAGGATTCCTCAATATCTGCAAATCAATCAATGTGATACACCATATTAACAAACTGAAAGATAAAAACCATATAATTATCTAAATAGATGCAGAGAAAGCTTTTGACAAAATTAAACATCCATTTATGATTAAAAAAAAAAAACCCTCCAGAAAGTAGGCATAGAAGGAACATACCTCAATATAATAAAAGGCGTATATGATAAACCCACAGCCAACATTATTCTCAATGGAGAAAAATTGAAAGCATTCCCCCTAAAGTCAGGAACAAGACAAGGGTGCCCACTCTCACAACTACTATTCAGCATAGTTTTGGAAGGTTTAGCCACAGCAATCAGAGAAGAAAAAGAAATAAAAGAATCCAGATTGGAAAAGAAGTAAAACTCTCATTGTTTGCAGAAGACATTATCCTCTACATAAAGAACCCTAAAGACACCACCAGAAAATTCCTAGAACTAATCAATGAATATAGAAAAGTTACAGGATATAAAATTAACACACAGAATCCCTGGCATTCCTATACACTAACAATGAGAAAACAGAAAGAGAAATTAAGGAAACAATTCCATTCACCATTGTGATGAAAAGAATAAAATACCTAGGAATAAATCTACTTAAAGAAACAAAAGACCTATATATAGAAAACTATAAAACATTGATGAAAGAAATTAAAGATGACACAAATAGATGGAGAAATATATGTTCGTAGATCAGAAGAATCAATATAGTGAAAATGAGTATACTACCCAAAGCATTCTATAGATTCAGTGCAATCCCTGTCAAGCTACCAATGGTATTTTTCACAGAACTAGAACAAATAATTTTACAATTTGTATGGAAATACAAAAAACTTTGAATAGCCAAAAGCAATCTTGAGAAAGAAGAATGGAACTGGAAGAATCAACCTACCTGACTTCAGACTATACTACAAAGCTACAGTCATCAAGACAGCATGATACTGGCACAAAGACAGAAATATAGATCAATGGAACAAAACAGAAAGCCCAGAGTTAAATCCACACACCTATAGACACCTTATCTTTGATGAGGGAGGCAAGAATATACCCTGGAGAAAAGACAATCTCTTTAACAAGTGGAGCTGGGAAAACTGGTCAACCACCTGTAAAACAATGAAAATAGAACACTTTGTAACACCACACACAAAAATAAACNAGACACCTTATCTTTGATGAGGGAGGCAAGAATATACCCTGGAGAAAAGACAATCTCTTTAACAAGTGGAGCTGGGAAAACTGGTCAACCACCTGTAAAACAATGAAAATAGAACACTTTGTAACACCACACACAAAAATAAACTCAAAATGGATTAAAGATCTAAATGTAAAACCAGAAACTATAAAAAATCCTAGAGGAAAACATATGCAAAATACTCTGACAAATCACAGCAGGATCATCTGTGACCTACCTCCCAGAGTAATGGAAATAAAAGCAAAAATGAACAAATGGGACCCAATTAAACATAAAAGCTTTTGCACAATGAAGAAAACTACAAGCAAAGTGAAAAGACAGCCTTCAGAATGAGAGAAAATAATAACAAGCAAAGCAACTGACAAAGAATTAATCTCAAAAATATACAAGCAGCTCATGTACCTCAATATCAGAAAAATAAATGACCCAATTAAAAAATGGGCCAAAGAGCTAAACAGACATTTCTCCAAAGAAGACATACAGATGGCTAACAAACACA
>SJYV01008076.1:65318-120776 GCA_006410875.1 Neotragus pygmaeus
GAGGGAGGGGATGGGGAAGGAGGTGGGAGGGGGGTTCAGGATGGGGAACACATGTACACCCATGGCTGATTCATGTCAATGTATGGCAAAAACCACTACTATATTGTAAAGTAATTAGCTTCCAATTAAAATGAATTAAAAAAAAAAAAAGAATGAACAGAACCTCAGGGATGTGTGGGAATGTACCAAGGTTGGGCATTCGTATCACCAGAGTCCCAAAAAGAAAGGAGAAAAAGGACTGACAAATTATTTGGTAGTCTATTTACTGAAAATTTCCCAAATTTGACAAAAGATATATAAACTTACAGATGAGTGAACTCCAAGCAGGATAAACACAAAAAAATCCCTGCCAAGATTCATTATAATTAAGCTAGACAAGGTTTCTTATATGAAAACTAAAGACAATGAAAAAGTCCTGAAAGTATTAAAAGATAGGATGAAAACCTCCATGTAGGGAAGAACCATGTGGTGGCAACGGTTCTCTTATCACAAATACTGGAGGCCAGAAGGAAGAGACACAGTTTTCCAAGGGCCGAAAGAAAAGAACTGTCACCCAGAATCTTCTGTTCACAAACATATCCTTCAGGAATGAAGCAGAAATCAAAACTTTCTCAGAAGAAGGGTAACTAAGAGACTTTTTCCTTAGCAGACCTACCTTAACACAATGGCTAACAGAAGTTCTCTGACAGAAAGGAAATGATGAAAAAAAAAAAATCAGGAAGAAAAAAGTGATAATGGAAGACCAAAGAATAGGCAAATGATACAGACTTTCCTTTTGTTTTTGAATTGTCTAAATTATTTTGAGTTTTCTACACAGAAATTATAATACCTATTGATGGTCTAAGTATTTATAGAGGACATATTTAAGACAATTTGATTCTAAAGAAGGGAAATTAAAGTGATATCAAGGGGCATAAAGTTTCTCAACTTTGCTAGAACTGTTCAGTACATTGTGATAAGCTATGTATATAGAATGTAATACTTCAAGCAAACACTAAAAAAGCTAGCCAAAGAGATATACTAAAAATTGCTGTAGATACAACAAAATGAAATTCTCAACAATGCTCAAGTTACACCTATGAAGGAAGCAAAGGAAATGGAGAAACAAAACAGAGAGAAACAGAAAAAGGAAATACAAGCATTAGAAGGAGGGGGAAAACCCATTTTATACTGTAAAGTTTCATAAAAAAGGCAGAGCACTGAGGAATTCATGCTTTCATACTGTGGTGCTGGAAAAGACTCTTGAGAGTCCCTTGGACAGTGTGGAGCTCAAACCTGTCAATCTGAAAGGAAATCAACCCTGACTACTCATTGGAAGGGCTGATGCTGAAGCTGAAGCTCCAATACTTTGACCACCTGATGCAAAGAGCAGACTCATTGGAAAAGATCCTCATGCTGGGAAGGACTGAGGGCAGAAGGAGAAGAGGGTGGCAGAGGTTGAAATGGTTGGATGACATCACCAACTCAATGGACATAAACTTGGCAAACTCCAGGAGATAGAGAGGGATGGAGGCCTGGTGTGCTGTGGTTCACGGGGTCACAAAAAGTAGGACACAACTTGACAACTGAACAAACAAACAAATGATTTTTAAATGGGTTAAATAAGAACACTGGGGATAAGAGTAATATAAAGAAAAAAAATCTCTTCTTACATACCATCAAGAAATTAAAAATGAGATTTAAATAAAGTTATCATTTACAGTAGCATCAAAAATACCAAATCTCTAGAAACAAATGCAATGAGAAATGTATGATATACCCCCAAGAAAGAATAAAATGATTTATGACTAAAAATTAAAGAAAGAAAATGAAGTCACTCAGTCGTGTCCGACTCTTTGTGACCCCATGAACTGCAGCCCACCAGGCTCCTTCATCCATGGAATTTTCCAGGCAAGAGTACTAGAGTGGGTTGCCATTTCCTTCCCCAGGGAATCTTCCCGACCTAGGGGTCGAACCCGGGTCTCCCACATTGTAGGCAGACGCTTTTACCATCTGAGCTACCAGGGAAGTTAAAAAATGGAGGCATCTATCACATAGGGGTTTAAAAGACTCAATATTGAGAAGATGACAATCAATCCCAAATTGATCTGTAGATCTAATAGGATCACAATTCAAATTCCAGCAGAAGCTCTCCTAACAGGGTCAATGAGTGAGCCACTCTCTCCTACCCAGAAGAAAGAGTGCACAGCCTGTACACCACTGAAGGAAGAGCAGGCAGACAGAAGAATGCATTCCACACAATTCCATCGATGTATAGTTCAAAACAGGCAGCACTAAAACAGAGCAGTCAGAATATTGTGTTCACTTTTTAATAATCTACTGGATCCTACAGTTATTTTTGTGCATTTTCTATGAGTGTTTTCCATGTCACATTAGAAAAGGAAAGTCAAACCATACAAAAATAAAGATTTTAATGTTTCCCAAAATCGAAGAGACAGTGAATATACGCTATATAATTCTCAAAAAATCATTATTTTAAGATCTAGGAGATAATGGTCTTCCCTGGTGGCTCAGAGGTAAAGAATCTGCCTGCAATGCAGGACACACAGGTTTTATCTCTGGGTCAGGGAGATCCCCTGGAGAAGAAAATGGCAACCCGCTCCAGTATTCTTGTCTGGAGAATTTCATGGACAGAGGAGCCTGGCAGGCTACAGTCTATGCGGTTGCAAAAGAGGCAGATGACTTAGTGACCAAACAACAAAGAGAGAGCACATATTATAAGTTAATTTGTTTTCTTTTTGTTCTCTTGACAATGTTTTGTACAGAGCATAAATTTTTAAGTTTTATGAAGCTGAGTTTATCAATTCTTTCTTTCATGGATCCTACCTTCGCAATTTTATCAAAAAAGTCATCACCAAAACCAGAATCCTCTAGATTCTCTCTTATGCTATCTTCTAGGGGGTTAATAGGTTTACATTTTACAATTTATGTCTATGTTCTACTTTGAGTTAATTTTTTGTGAAGACTAAGGCCTGTGTCTATATTCAATTATTTGCATGTGAATGTTTAGTTCCTACAGCACCATTTGTTAAAGAGACTGTCTTTGCTCCATTGGCAATGTTGATATTGCCGTTTGTCAAAGGTCAATTAACTATATTTATGGGGGTATATTTCTGCACTCTCTATTCTGTTCTGTTAATCTATTATTTCATCAATACCACACTCTCTTGATTATCAGAGCTTTATAGTAAGTCTTGAAGTCAGGGATTATCAATCCTCCCACTTTGTTCTTCCCCTTCAATATTGGGTTGCTCTTCCTTTTCTGGTTCTATGATCATAATTTCCATTTTATAGATGGAAATATGAACTGAGACTCAGAGAAATGACTTAATTTGCTTCCTGTTATCCTGCTGATAAATGATGGATCTGCATTTGCTGTCCCTCCAGACTTAAGTAGGACTCATTTTAAATTAAAAGAAGCCTCATGAAAATGTATCTCATATAATAAATGCACATCTTTTAACTTCTCCAAATTGTTCACTTTACCTTGTCTGTTATTGTATAGTAGTAGAGGCAAAAGCTTTTCTGACCTTAATTTTAGGAATACAGAATGTTCTAAAACATCAATTATTTTGAGTATTTCTACATTTCACAACTTTTAACCAAAATGTGCTGTTGTTTGTACATATTTCTGCCCTATATGATCCCAGAGGAATATCTAGAAGCAAAAGAACAGTCACACCAAATATTAATCTTCTAAAAAGAGAGGGGAAAAACCTGAAACCTGAAAAACAGCATGTACCAAAATTCTGCCAAAATAAAGGAAACACAAATCAGAGAAATGAACAATGAATTTCATCAGATTTGCAAATAACTCATAATTCTGCACATTTTGATCACAAAATCTTAGCCACTTCAGACAAACCAGCAAGCCAGGACCAGCTCCATCTTAAGGCAGAAGCATAGATATACCAACACATCTTCAACTTACCAATAAACAGGACTTTGAACATATGACAAAGATCCATGTGTTTTCATTGCCAACCAGAAACCACATCAATCTGCAAATTTTAAAATGTCCTCCTTTCAATCATCAAACTTTATTGAGTTTATGTCATGTGTCCTTGCGGTGGACCTTGGGAAGACAAGATGAATAAGACATGGTGGTTTCTCTCAGGACATTCATTTCTAGGGGACTTAGGTACACACAAACATCATGATAAACACTACAAGCTACCATGGAAGTCTGATGCAAGGGCTGATAAGACATGGTACAAGAAACAGACCCACAAACTTTAAAAACAAACTTTTATGATGACCAAAGGGGAAAGGTGGAGGGAGGGATAAATTAGGAGTTTGGGGTTAACATATATAAACTACTATATATAGCATAGATAATCAACAAGGACCTGCTGGATAGCACAGGGAACTCTACTCAATATTCTGTAATAATTAATATGGGAAAAGAATCTGAAAAAGAGTGGATATATGTATATGTATAACTGAATCCCTTTGCTGTACACCTGAAACTAACACAACACTGTAAATCAGCTATAATATAAAATGAAAGTTAAAAACAAAAGAATATGTATTGATAAGACATTGTCGAGGGCCTCCAAGCCCTGCTTTCCCCATATCTGCTCAGCTGCAAATGTGGAGGGCTTAAACCCACAGACTTAGCTCCACCAGGTGCTGAGACAGCCCAGGTCAAGAAAAGACTCATACTAGGAAACTTACTTCCAGAGGCTGGAATTTGGAATCAGTCTGTGATCACAGCTCCAGCTCCCAAACCAACACTCTTGCCTTTGTTCCCTCCCAGCCTGAAATCCCAAGTGCAAGCCTCATCCTGCGGAACCAGGATATATCTGTCGGCTCTCTCTCTCCCTCTTAATAACTCCCCTCCCCAGTCCAAATGCCCCAGCCATTGGTTCTCATCTAATTCCAAATTTTCACCCACAACAGAACTTGATTCTCTCTGGGATTTTCTACAGGACTCTGGGGCTGACAGTTTATTTCAAGGCTATTGATTCACTCCAAAACTAAGCCAGGCAGCTTTCTTTTCAAGCACTACTACCCCTGAGACATCCATTTCTTCAAGTTGCTTCATTTCTGTTCAGCCACAGACGCCTGTCAGTTACCATCCTTCCCACACTGGACTTCCAGCTGACTGGTAGACCACTGGCCTCCAGGAGAATATCACAAGTCAGGGACCATTTTTCAGCTTTGTTAACTTGGTCCTTGGTGCAGCTGAGGATAAGTTGCCCTCCCATCTATGAGGAAGTTGGGGTGAACATAATTTCTATATTGATTCTCACTTGACCACTGGCTTTATTCCTTTACTTCATTTATTCACCAAACAATTGCAGAGGCACTTGGATGTCAGGTCTTGGGCTGAGTGCCAAGAATACAGTAGTAAACATCACCCATACCTTCCCCCAACAGACTTCCCTCTGGGCTTCCAATGCCCTGCCCCACAGAATGGACCAGATACCTAGTCTCCTTCAGATAGGAGTTGAAAGAGAATTAGCCAGAACTCCTCAGTCTTTACACATGCTGGAGTTGAACTTGTGACTGGCCATCTGAAGAGTTCAACTCTAACCATTGTTCAGGGCTCCCTTAGTGCTCCCCTAGTGCTCCCCTAAGATGCCTGCAACTTAGTGTCATCTTTTTCCATTTGTTATACCTGGAGAGATTTACTTTGCATTTCGAAGGATGAGGAAGGGATCCCAGAAATAAGGGGAAAGCATATTCCAAGCAGAAGAAACTTCCAGGAAGAGCAAGATGGTGCTCCGTAAATGCAAATGGTGGGCCCACACTTGTCACTCCCACTGCTTATACTGAGGACCACACTAGCGTCTGCAGTGCTGCCATGAAAACAAGTGACTGAGTTGACTACATTGGTAAGAAAAATGTTCATGTCTAGTGCCTTTGTCCAGCATGGGTATGTTCATTTACTTTCACTGCCTTAATTCATCACCACAAAGTTGGTTGTTTAAAAGAACACATATGTGTTATTTTACTATTGTGATATATTCACAGTTCATCATTTATCATTGTAGCTCAGACATGTAGCATGGCTATATCTGGGCTAAAAGTAAGGTGTTGGCAGGACTGCTACATTTCTGGCGGCTCCAGAGGAGAATCATTTTTCTTCAGCTTCTGGAGACCTCCCATGCTTCTTGGTTTGGGTCTCCTCCCTCCATTTTTAAGGCCAGTGTATGTGTGCTCAGCCACTCAGTCGTGTCCAACTCTTTGTGGCTACATAGATTATAACCTGCCAGGATTCTCTGCCCATTGGATCCTCCAGGCAGGAGTACTGGGGTGGTATGCCACTTCCTACTCCAGGGATCTTCCCAACCCAGGGATCAAACTCTCATCTCTTACATCTCCTGCACTGGCAGGTGGCTTCTTTACCACTAGTGCCACCTGGGAAGCCCAAGACCAACAACACAGCATCCCTTGACTTTTTTTTTTTTTTGTTTTCACACTATGCCTGACCACAGCTAGGAAAACTTCTCTGCTCTCAGGAGTCATGTGATTAGATGAGTCAACATGTATATTCAGGATCCTCTCTCAATTTCCNACTGGAGTTACAGCTTTAGCATCATTACTTCCTAAGAAACCCCAGGGCTGATCTCCTTCAGAATGGATTGGTTGGAGAAAATGCAAATCAAAACATCAATGACATAACATTTTGTATCCATTAAAATGGGTGTAATAATCTTTTTAAAAGGAAAACAGTGTTGGCTGAGGAGAAACTGGAACCTTCATACATTGCAAGTATGAGTGTAACATAAATTACCCTGCAATCCAGCAATTCTTCATCTGTCAAATAGGGAGACGTACTCATTTAACTCAAAAGTCTTTTCAGAATATTATCATAAGGAAATTAGATAACTTATATGTTGTAGTTCTAGCCTGTTGGAGAGAGTCAATAAATACAATAATTTCCCTGTGAATAATGTACTTAGAAAAGATGGATTTGGATAGAGGTTGAATGAACTGAGGAAGAGGAATTACTTGGACTAAACCCTGACCAGTCTTAGAAGGCAGGTTTAGAATTGGGAGAGGAAGAGGAGCAACTGGAAACCTGAAGCCATAAAAAAGGCTCAGAGTTTGAAGTAGGAAGACCTGAATTGCATAACTGGTTTTTAGTTCCTCCCTCTATAAATTAGTAGTGATTTATAACTGGATCAGGATATCTGTGAGGATGAATGGGAAAACGAAGTTTTAAAAAAAATGTATTTTTCAAAAGTTTGAAGAAAGGTAACCCTTGAGTTGAGTGCCCCTCTTCTTATGTGTTGTGCTAATAATAAACAGAGTATCAGTGAGCTGTGGAAAAACTTCAAATTACTTAACATATGTTAAGTAATTTTCAGTTATGGATGCCTTAACTAGAGCTCAGGTCCCAAGAAGTTTGCTACAAATCTTGAGAGGAGGGCTTTCTAAATTGTATAAAGTATGAATAACTGGAGCAAGCAGTCCAAGCCGCGTGGAGAACTTGAATGGTTTTCCAATCTGTGGATGTCGACAGAGAAACCAAGAGCATACCCTGGTGGAGGCTAGAGTGTGGCCCGGACCCTCACTGTGCTGAAGAAGTTAAAGACCCTTGGGCCATGCTGCCTGTTCTCAGCTCAGGGGGACCTTTACTGGGGGTTCTGAAGTGTTTGAGAGATGGTATGAAAGAGAAAAAGAAGTTAAATGAGATGCATGGTGTTAGTGAAGGTGAGTAAAAAATAGATTTTACAAAAGAATAATGGAAAGCCATGGAACATTTTAGACAGAGGAGTAATATGATCGGATTTCTAGTTTTAAGAGCCCAGTGGATTGTAGGGGAGTACTAGTGGAAGAAAAGAGACTACTTAGGGAATTAGTGCAGTAGTCCAGTATGGAGCCTATTCATATGTCTAGTCGTGGGGATGTGCATGAGGGTGTCAGCAGTGAGGATGGTGAGAAATGGAGCAAGGGAGTCAATAGGACCTATGGGTGGATCAGACATGTGGGGAAAGGAAAGAGTACTCAAGAGTATCTAGAATTTTCTTCAAGTACCAACATGGAGGCTGGAATATTTAATGAAGTTGAGAAACAAGGGAGCATGAATTTATCAACAGTTTTGAGTCTGGAGACCTATCAATGGTCCCATGTTTCTGAAATACAAAACATAAGACCATGTGATTGGAGTGATCAATGAGACTGAAATGCAGGAAGAGGCAAGATTATGGAAGATCTCATACAATAGGATTTTCATTGTAAAAGTGAATGGACCACAACTTCTCTTCTTTTATTCAAACAACAGCATGATATTTGAGAAGGTTCTCTCTGATGATGGTGTAGAGTTTTGATCCTAATAGAAAAAGTCACAGGGAGGGAGACAAGCGAGGAGGCTGGATGAGAGTCAGGATGACTAAATCCTCCCTGTTGATCTCCTTCTCTGAAATAAAATTACCCAGTACCTGACATCAGCATTCTTTTTGCCAAATCTCTTTATGTTGAATGTAGATTCCAAGATGTGCTTTCAACTAGGGATAATTATCTAATTATCTATAATCCAGTGTGATTGTCTCATTTTCTCTCCTTTCTCCCTCTGTAGAGTGTGTGGCTTTGGGCGGGCTTGAGAAAGATATGACTCAATCGCCTGTCAGCACACCTTTGGTGAGGAGAAAATATCATGAAAAAGGAAGCTCACTGTTGTAGAAACAGCGTGGTAATTGATTACTAATTACTGAAATATTATGTCTGAAGGAAGGAAGGCATAAGCCTACTTTCCAAGGCTCCAGGTGTTTAACAAACTTGTTTGAGATACCGTTTGATGGCCTGAGAAACATCTGAGAAGAATGAGATTCTTCAATCTCCTTCTAAGATTCATTTATGGCTTTTGCATGACATGTTTCTTACTCTTGAACTTGAAGGATGGGGTTGGGACAAAGAAGCATCCCTAAACATTACCATCCAAAGGAGAGTGTGGCTGAAGGAGCCCAAATGGTTTCTGAATGGCAGGGTAACGGGAAGAAAAGAAAGGAAGTGAGCTGAGCCCTTCACTTTCTTGGACACATTAAGGGCAACTTTTCAAAAACACAAGTGTAGTCATGCCCTTTGTCTACTTGAAATTCTCCTATAACTTCTCTTTCTCCTGAGAGGTCAAGATTCTCAATTAATTGGCTAACCAGGCTCTCCCACCTCTCCCATGGTTCATAGAGAAGGCTAGTTGGGAGGGCAGGGAGCTAGGGGAGGGGATAGGAGGATGCTCCTTCTTTCAGTTCCTCAGAAGAACTGTATTTTCTCTCACCACCAGTATTTGCATCTTCATTGTCTTACGCCTACAACTTCTTCCTTTTCTGCCTGCCAAGTAAGTCTTCCTCGCCCTTTTTCTTAGCTCAAATGCTTCCTTTATGGTAACGCTTTCTCTCATACCCAAAATATGGCTGTGCACTTCCATCAGCTTCTTTCTTTCTTTTTTTAATGAATGCTCTTTTTAGAATACTTTTAGACACAAGGGAAAAGATTCAAAGATAGTACAAAGTCTTCATATATCTTACCTCCAGTTTCTTCTATTATTAACATTTTACCTTCACGTATTTAATGCAACTAATGGACCAGTATTTATATATTTTGTTAACTAAGTTAAAGTTAAGTCAGTTAAGTCACTCGCTCAGTCGTGTCTGACTATTTGCGACCCCGTGGACTGTAGCCCACCAGGCTCCTCTATCCATGGGATTCTCCAGGCAAGAATACCAGAGTGGGTTGCTATTTCCTTCTCCAGGGGATCTTCCCGACCCAGGGATCGAACCCAGGTCTCTCGCATTGAAGGCAGACGCTTTANCGTGGACTGTAGCCCACCAGGCTCCTCTATCCATGGGATTCTCCAGGCAAGAATACCAGAGTGGGTTGCTATTTCCTTCTCCAGGGGATCTTCCCGACCCAGGGATCGAACCCAGGTCTCTCGCATTGAAGGCAGACGCTTTAACCTCTGAGCCACCAGGGAAGCCTTGTTAACTAAAGTCTATAGTTATTCAGAATATTTAAATTTTATCAAATGTCCTTTTCTATTCCAAGATTCCATGTAGTACACCATGTCATATTTAGTTAACCTGCCCCTCAGCTCCAATTGGTGGCAACAGTTTCTCAGACTTTCCTTCGTTTTGGGTGACTTTCACAGTTTTTCCATATGCTGCCAGATATTTTGCCAGATGCTCCTTTATTGGAATTTGATGATGTTTCTCATTATTAGGCTGGGATAATGGCCACTTTGGAGGACAACAAGAGTCAAGTGTCATTTCTGCACAACGTATTAATGTGTGTACTATCCACATGACTCATCACTGTTATTGTTGATCTTAGTCAACTGGTCATCTGGGTTTTGCCAGTTTTCTTCACTATAAAGTTGTTCATTCTCTTCCTTTTCCAGGCTGTACTCTTTGAAAGAAATCANTCTGCACAACGTATTAATGTGTGTACTATCCACATGACTCATCACTGTTATTGTTGATCTTAGTCAACTGGTCATCTGGGTTTTGCCAGTTTTCTTCACTATAAAGTTGTTCATTCTCTTCCTTTTCCAGGCTGTACTCTTTGAAAGAAATCACTTCAGATAGAACACACTTAGGACTGGAGAGATATAGCCCATCTCCTTGCACAGCACCTACCTGCAGTTATTTAGGATTTTTCTCCATGAAGATTTGTCTCAGTCCCTGACTTATGCATGTACGTATGTATGCAAGTATGTATATAGTCATTCAATTATTTATTTATATCATATGGACATATATATTTTTTTATTCTTTGGGTTATAGTTCTATACTGCTTTACTTAATTTCCTTGCTCTGATTTTTCAACTTTGGCCATGAAAATTTTTTCAGTTACCTTCTCTGTCCCTTTGCAAACTTACATCATTATAGGGTCCTTTGTGTTAATTCATTTTTTTGTTTCTTTTATTACTTCCTTAATTTCTAGTGCTGTGAAACAGATGCTCTAGGCTCATCTTATATATGTTTGTCCTTGACCTAGAATCAGCCATTACTCTAAGAAGTCCAAATTCCTTATATTTTAGAATGACATTAGAAACCAAGTTCTTGGTAGTAGCTGTGCTCATTGTTAACAAGATGTTGTTTCTTCTAGGCCTTTCAGCTGAAATAGCTGGGGAAAGCACAAATGTATATAACCTGTGTGTATACACATATTTGTGAATATGTCTGTATTTCCCTTCTGTATAAACAAAAGCTAGATATAAGTTCACACTGATGTCTCCAATTCTAATTATTATCAAATGGATCATCTACTCTCTTCTACTTGTCTTTCTGTAAACTCTCACTCTAACAGATAGAAACCTGGCTCCCACTTCCATCCATCTACTTACTTGATTACTCAATTCCTGTAAACATGTTCAGCAGTGTCAGGTTGTTTAACCAGTTCCCTGTGGGGGATACTATTAATTATAGTGCAGTGTTTCTTTGCACTTTGTCTTTAGTCTTATAGATTCCAATCATTTCCTAAATTGTACCTGTCCCCTTCTTCTCTTCAAGTGAGGCTAATTCATAATTTTAACAAAGTTAGATTATTATATTCTGTGTTTCATCTTGAGATATTCCCATATCCTAGTGATTTTTATAAAGTGTGAATATTAACTATTTGGAAAGATTAATACACTCATAGAATCCTTCTTTACAGTGTCATAGAGAATCATGTTGCCACTGTAAAGAATTCACTGTGCTTCATCTATTTAGCTTCCTTAAAACCTTGAATCCCTAGGAAGACCCAATCTTTTCACTACCACTAAATTTATTCTTTATCCAGAATGTAACAGTGTAACATTTTCAGAAAACTGCTTTCTTTCTCTTAGAAATATTTATTTATGATTTATCCATGTCTTTTTATGGCTTGATAGCTCACTTATTTTTACTGTTAAATGGTATTCCATTGTCTAGCTGTATACCATAGCTCAAATTAATAAAATTAGAAATGAAATGGAGAAATTACAACAGACACCACAGCAATACAAAGGATTAAAAGAAACTACAAGCAACTATGTGCCAGTAAAATGGACAAGTTCCTATAAAGTTACAAATTTCCAAGATGAACAAAGAAGAAATAGGAAATATGAACAGAATAATTATAAGTACTGAAANTTGATCCACCCCCCCTCAATGGCCTTTATTTCCCCAACAGACAACATAGAGAATCCAGTCATTTCTAGTTATTAACCTTTCTGTGCTGATATACAATTTCTTACATGAATTAATACACACCATGCTCTCTCCTCGACGTCACATTCTGTAGTAACCGTGTTGTATCTCCTGGATGATATGGAGGGTAGAACCCAGCAAGTCCAGGGCCAGATGGCCTCACAAGCCAATTCTATCAAACATTTAGAGAAAAGTTAACACCTATCCTTCTCCAATTCTTCCAAAAAAATTGCAGAGGAAGTAATACTCCAAGTTCATTCCATGAGTCCACCATCACCCTGATACCAAAACTAGATAAAAATACCACACAAAAAGAAAATTATAGACCGATATTACTGATGAACATAGATGCAAAAATTCTCAACAAAATATTAGCAAAGTGAATCCAACACATTAAAAAGATCATATACCATTATCAAGTGGGATTTATTCCAGGGATGCAAGGATTCTTTGACATAAATCAACCAATGTGATACACCATTTAACAAACTGAAGAATTTAAAAAAATGTATGATTAGTTCTGTAGATGCAAAAAAAGTTTTTGACAACACCCATTTATGATGAAAAATTTCTAGAAGAGGGCATAGAGGTAACCTCAAGATAGTGAAGGCCGCATATGACAAACCCATGGTAAATGTTATTCTGAATGCTGAAAAACTGAAAGCTTTTCCTCTAAGGTCAAGAACAACACAATGATGTCTACTCTTGCCACTATTAATCAACATAGTTTTGGAAGACCTTTTGTTATTTTTCAGTCATTCAGTCATATCTGACTCTTCACAACCCCATGGACTGCAGCATGCCAGGCTTCCCTTTCCTTCACCATCTCCTGGAGTTTGCTCAAACTCATGTCCATTGAGAAAGTGAGGTTATCAAACCATTTCATCCTATGTCACCCCCTTCTCCTCCTGCCTTCAATCCTTCCCACTATCAAAGGACTCTTTTCCAATGAGTCAGTTCTTCACATCAGGTGGCCAAAGTATTGGAGCTTCAGTTTCAGCATCAGTCCTTCAGATGAAAATTCAAGATTGATATCCTTTAGGATTGACTGGTTTGATCTCCTTGCTGTCCAAGGGACTCTCAAGAGTCTTCTCCAGACCCACAGTTCAAAAACATCAATTCTTTGGTGCTTGGCCTTCTGTTTGGTNCATAGACATTTAGCGATTGTTCTTTTTTTCCCTTCCTACTTGTTAGACTGTGATGGAAAATAAATAATGAAAACCTCTTTACTGCCAAGATCTGTTCCAGTGTATTCAGAAGCTCTGCTAGTAACAATAGACATCTTTATGTCAAAATTACCTTTACTGAGATATTTCCTCTTTCTTCTTTGATTCAAAGGTATGTTTTACAATAACAGCATAAAGCCTACATTAAATGTAAACTTCAGGAAGTATAACTGAATAGTATAATATGTTCAGTGCCAAAGTTCACACTGCCTTGAACCTTACAAATGTCACCCTATCTTACAGGTTTCAAAAATGTGTCTTTACTGGGAATATAAGAAAGCTTCAAAGGTTTCTGAGTCAGCCTTCAGGCTCCTGTAATTGGAGGGTGGATGTCTTCTTACTCAAAATGTGCCCAGAAATAGATTAGAAATAAGTGAGATGATTCTGACTGGAAGTTCAATGAGAAAGCTTATATGTTAATAGTCGCCAGTTATGAATTAAAGATAAAAATTATTTAATATAGAAATATCATTATGGCCCAAGGAGAACGTGTAGAACTAGATACAACTTTAGAGTTATTTAAACCAAATGCTTCCTTTTTAATCAAGGAAATTGAAGTCCATAGAGGTTAGTAAGGTACGTCATGCAGTAAGTTCAGGAAAAAGTTGGGACTGGAATTGAAAAATTGGGACTTTTACTGCAATGAAGCTTATGATGTGTTTTTCAATGTGCCATTTAATGTGTAAGACTGACATCAGGCCAGCCTACCAGAGTTTGTCATTCTGATTGTAAACATATTGCTTGGCCTTTATTTTTAGTGAACTAAAACAGAGGATTTGTGAACACCTTGTTGCATATGAAGTTGTTAAAATTTTACGTTCAAGCTAAAACTGAAGTGAAAGGGATGCCACAGGGAAAGTGTCATGTCATTGCAGGAAAGGATCCANAACATATTGCTTGGCCTTTATTTTTAGTGAACTAAAACAGAGGATTTGTGAACACCTTGTTGCATATGAAGTTGTTAAAATTTTACGTTCAAGCTAAAACTGAAGTGAAAGGGATGCCACAGGGAAAGTGTCATGTCATTGCAGGAAAGGATCCATTTATTTTCAAACTTAAATATAAGCAAAAAGTGATATTTTTTCTCCCTAAGGGTTTGAACACCCCTCTCTTCAGTGCAAATAGTAAAGAAGCTATCTATCACCAGAGAAAGGGAACTGATGGAAATGTATGAGAAACACAGAGGGGTCTTGAGTCAGGGATATAGAGCTATGGAATCCTGAGTCACAGGCAAATTTCAAAGATGGTATAGCAAGAAAACAAGGCTGAGTAATACTCTACTGTGTACATGTACCACATCTTCTTTATTCATTCATTGTTCAATGGAAATCTAGGTTGCTTCCATGTCCTAACTATTGTAAACAGTGCTACAATGAATGCTGGGGTATATGTGTCTTTTTCAGCTATGGTTTACTCAGGGTGGGATGGCTGGAGAATGCTACTCAACCATAAAAAGCAACCGATATTAGTCAGTTCTACTGAGGTGGATGAACCTACAGACTGTTATACAGAGTGAAGTAAGTCAGAGAAAAACAAATACTGCATATTAATACATACCTATGGAGTCTAGAAAAAAATGGTCTGATAAGCCTATTTGCAGGGCAGGAATAAAAACACAGAGGTGGCAAACAAACTTGTGGGCATAGTGGTCGAAGGAGAGGGTGGGACAAATTGAGACAGTAGCCGTGAAACATACACATTACCACATGTACCAACCTAGAGAGGTGGGATGGGGAGGAGGGAGAGAGGTTTGTTGATGTTTTACAGCAGAAACCAAGACAACATGTAAAGCAATTATCCTCCAATGNGAATTCCATCACCTCCACTAGCTTTGTTTGTAGTGATGCTTTCTAAGGCCCACTTGACTTCCCATTGCAGGATGTCTGGCTCTAGGTGAATGATCACACCATCGTGATTATCTTGGTCATGAAGACCTTTTTGTATAGTTCTGTGTATTTTTGCCACGTCTTCTTAATATCTTCAGCCTCTGTTAGGCCCATACCATTTCTGTCCTTTATCATTTCAATACTATTACAAATACCTTAGGGATAGGTGCCCCCAAAATAATTTTTATCATGACTCCATTAACAAATGGACTTCCCTGGTGGCTCACTGGTAAAGAATTCACCTGCCAATGCGGGAGACTCAAATTTGATCCCTAGGTTGGGAAGATCCCTTTGGAGAAGGAAATGACAACCCACTCTAGTATCCTTGCTTGGGAAATCCCATGGGCAGAGTAGCCATGTGGGCTATAGTCCATGAGGTCACAAAAGAATCAAATACAACCCAGCAACTAAGCAACAACAATAATACAAATAATCCTAAAATGTGAATCTCAACCATTAATTTATCTGTTCTTTGATAACATTTAAATGTTTGTACTTCTTTAAGAAAATCCAAGAAAAGAAAAAGAAAATCCACTTTGGAGTAAAAGAGAATTTATTTCATTTTCTCTCAATTGTTAATTGGAATTGTAGGAGATTTGGAAGCAACACTTAGTTTTAAATATTGTTTAAGTCCTACCACCTAAATTAACTGCTCTTAAAATCCAAGTGTGTTATTCTCTATTCCTTCATTGTAATGTAATCACTCACACCCCATGGCCTTTAGGGTATTTTTAAGCTTCCAAGAGAATACATACCTATGAATATTGCTGAACTTATATTAAATAGGAAATATGTCTGATGAGTTTGCTTTATCCCATCCAGTGATCTTGTTGCTTCTAGTCAAAAGTTGTCATTGATTTCCTTTCTCCTGGATGTTTCTGAACTTCAGGTTGCAGATTTATATTAGCCTGTTTGTTTTTCAGTGATGTTTGCTAATGAGTTGCTGTAAGTATGCCATGTACCCATAAACAGAGTATTTATGGTCTCCTACGGTAACCTCAAATCATCCTTCTTGTGTGACAGTCCTTTTTTCTGGCTTTAATTTTCCTCTTTAGAAAGCACGTCCTTTGGAAGTTGATTTAGTGAAGGTCTGTTGGTGATAAACACAATTATCATGTGTTTGAAAATATGCCATTGTTTTAAAATGTTAATCTCTCTGGAGAGAAAATTATGATTTTCAATCATAATTTCTTAGTTTCTTAACAATATTTAGTCTATAAAGTAGAAACTGGAAATTATAAAAATATATCTACTCTTTGCAATTAGTGCAATTGTTTGTTCCTTTGGAAGCAGTATTTATTTTCTTTCATTGTTTTTAATATATTTTTTCTCCAGCTTTAATGAGGTATAATTGATAAATAAAATTGTAATATAGTTAAGATGAATAACATGATTTGATATAGGTATAGATTGTAAAAGGATTCCTACCATAGAATTAATACATAACACATATAAACTCACATATTTACCTATTTTTGTTATTGTTTTTGTTAAGACACTTAAGTTCTACTCTATTAGCAAATATCAGTTACACAATACAGTATTAATAACTATGATCACTATGTTACATATTAGATCCTAAGATCTTACTTATCTTATAACTTAAAAGTTTGTACCTTTTTACTACCCTTTCCCTATTTGCCTCAACCTCTAGATCCTAGCAACCACCCTTCTATTCTCTGTTTTTTGACCACATCATTTTTTGCTTTGCTTGTTTCACACATAAGTGAGATTATACAGCATTTGTCTTTCTCTGTCTTGCTTATTTCACTTAAGATAATTCCCTCCCGTTTCATCTATGCTGTTTCATATATCACACTTTATTCTCTTTTTCCATCCATTTGATTACAGATATTTACATTACTTCCATACCTTGGCTATTGTGAATAATGCCGCAATGAACATGGGAGTATAGATATCTCTTTGAAATTGTGAAATGATTTCATTTCCTTTGGACATATGAACTTAGAAATGAGACTGAATCATATAGTAGCTCTGTGCTTAATTTCTTGAGGAAACTCCATATCATATTCCATAGAGACTACCGAATTACATTCTCACCAATAGTATATACGTCCTTTCCTTCANTATAATGACATGTATTCAACATTATAGTATCATACAGAGCAGTTTCACTGCTATAAATATCCTCTAGGCTCCACCTATTCACTCACCTCCCCCCCACCACACGGCCCATAGTCTCCAAACCTGGCAACCCTCCATAGTGTTATCTTCTCTAGAATGTCATGTAGTTGAAATTATACAGCATGCAGCCTTTTCAGCTTCTTTAACTTGGTTAAATGCATTTAAGTTTTCTCCCTGCATTTCATAGCTTGATAGCTTATTTATTTTTAGTGCTAAATAACTAAATTGTACCACAATTTATTTATACATTCACCTACTGAAGGGCAACTGGCTTGCTTCCAGATTTTGGCAATCATGAATAAAGCTCCTGTAAACATCCACGTGCAGATTTTGGTGTGAACATAAGCCTTCAACACTTTCAGTTAAATATCAAAGAGCATGATTGCGTTATCACATGGAAAGAATGTTTCATTTGTGAGAAATGCCAAATAGTTATATGAAGTGGATGTACCATTTTGCATTTCCTCCAGCAATGAATGGGATTTTTTGTTGTTCCATGACTTCAAAAGCATTTGATGTTGTCAATGTTTAACTACCATTTTCAAACTTGTCAAATTAGCATATGCTTATATTTTCTGTTAGTACTAGTTTAATTATAGACATATTACATATTCAACATATTTGTATGAAATATATGTATGTATATATGTGTATATATTTACATATGCATGTGCATATGTATATTTAGATACAAATACACAACGCATCCTGGNGCGGGGAGAAAAATCCAAAGAATCTACAGAGCCAGTCAAAACAGAAGAATAGTAAATGTTTTTCTTGCAGTTTGATATTACATCATGCCCAGACTGTTTGTATGGTATCAAAGTAGACAGAGGAGGGAAAATTTAAAGATTCTAGTGTTTGATGTATTTAATGCAAATACTCCATATCAGTGTCATAACTTTTTAAGTTGAAAATTCTGCAATTGCTTTTCCTTATATTATTACAACCCAGTAACTATGGAGTTAGGGCAGCTGCTTGAACATTTTCCCCCAGTATCTACAGCAGAACACAAAAGGCAAGTCAACATAGACCTTAGCAAAGGCACATGGGTAATGGATGATAAAGTCAGGTTTTTAAATATTTTAGATGGCTGAAAGAAAGGGTTGAGAAGAATGAGGCAGTGTTTAATAGGGTAAAAGCAGCATGCCTGCCCTTGGTCTTCCAGCTCGACTAGACCCATGCAGTAGGAGAATTATTTAAGGAGCAATTCATGGAGGAATGCTACAGAAGGGCATACCATCATCTCAGACTTGGAAATACCATGAAAGCNTTAATAGGGTAAAAGCAGCATGCCTGCCCTTGGTCTTCCAGCTCGACTAGACCCATGCAGTAGGAGAATTATTTAAGGAGCAATTCATGGAGGAATGCTACAGAAGGGCATACCATCATCTCAGACTTGGAAATACCATGAAAGCTATAGATAAACATCTAAACTCTACTGAGATAGTTTTAATATATGTAAGTAATAGAGACCTAAGAACGTAATGTTTCATTGTCTTTGCTGTTGGATTACGATGCTTGATGTTGAGTCACTGGCAAACCACCATATGTGAAGAAGAGACCCCAGATGTTAAAGAGGTCTGGAAAATATCTTTAAACCATGAGAAATAGACTTAGTGTGAGGAGAGAACAGTTGGATTAAAGATGGTAGAAGTCTTCAAGTCTAAATGGTTCTCACTAGGAAGCAAAAAGTATCATTTTAATTTTTTAAGGAGGACTTTTTGTCAGTTGGAATTCTAGTTTTAATGCAAGTTTTGTAACCTAGTGAGGTCTGAGGTGAAATTGAAGCAGGAGCTACAAAACTTCCTGACAGAATATTGGAAATGTTTACATAGAGTTGGACATTCATGTCAGCCAACTCTTACGGATTTGGATTCCAGTTTCTAAGTTCTACATCAGTGCTATGGGGTGGGTCCTCTTAATACCATACTGCTTTAAAACTCAAACTCAGAACACTGCTCTTCTTGCTGAAAATATCAATAATGTCCTTCAAAGAAATATCTTGATTCTTCTAGATTTTTTTCAGTGTTTAGCAGCTTTGTAAATTTTTCATTAATTCATTTATTGTTTATTTTGCATTGTTCTGTTTTAAGCATAAAAGGATCAAGTACTGTACTCAACTCTGTGTTTTACACTTTAGGGCTGTATCATGTTAAATCACAGATGCCCTATATGGCTGAATAAATGTTTACCCTTCAGAACCAGCCCAAACAAAGGAAAACAACTGTCCAAATAGTTTCTTTGCAGAATGATAACTAAAGGCTCTTTCCTGAAGTCTTAATCCTAATCTTAAATATTTGCTCTCCTAAATTAAAGAAAGTTATGTCTGCAGCCTTATTATCTGTTTCTCTTCATGCTCATCATAAATGCCAAGGGGCAATTCTTCCTAGAAAAATCAATCTTTTGTGATAACATGCAATGTGTTTTTAATTAATGAAGCTGCTTGATGCTGGCAGACTAGAAGCATCTTATCGTCACATGCTGGGGGAATTCATGCAGGGTCCTGTCTGTGCATGCCGAGCCCTGGAGCCAAAAAAAATTTCTCCTGTCATTAACTGCTCTGTTTAACTAGCCTACTTATTAAGAACCAAGCCATCAGTCATGCTGGATAAGCATATCAAGATATAAGGAGACGCCAGAAGCTGATGAAATACTTTGGCGAGAGCAATGACCAATTTTGTTATAATAACTTGTGGTTCATCTCCAGTGTTCAGGGCCAAAAAAAAAAAAAAAAAAAAAGTCATTGGATATTGCTCAATATTCTTGGGCAAAATGTAACTGTCATCTGAATCCAGAGGTAGAAAAGATAATTTTGTTGATTTTGTTTGTTTTCTTTTGAAGATGAAAAATGGTCTTTCAGTTGGGGAACAGTGGGAAAGACTTGCATTAATGGCCCTAACACCAGGTAAAAGTCACCTGTTCTCTCCAAGATTCTGTTTCTTCCACTGGAAAATGAGGCTGAGAGTGCCCATGTCATGGTGAGACTAAAGCGCATGGACTGAAGCAGTGAAGGCACATCCTAGACTGTGAGGACCAAGATGCTGTTACTCTTTCTCAATGTTATGATTATTTTTACCCTTAAAGAAAATTACACCTAAGTGAAAGCTAGAAATAAGCATTTCTAAATATTCATAAAAAGAAAAATATCAAACTATTCTCACTTTTCAGATTCCCAATTTCAGGTTTTAGTATGCAAGTCTGATCAACAAAGCATCCTCTTTTTTACCCTGAATGTAGCCAAAACACAATGCAGCATGAAAAGCAGGGAACTTTTTGAGAATGGAGCAAAGAGGTATTTATTGTTTCAGAAAGCACTTCCTGAAAACATTTATGACCATGGAGCCAATAAAATGATGGGTTCGGAGATAAGTATACTGGAAGGAAACAAAGACCATTGCAACACATGGCAAAACACCCTGGAATCATTCTTCCTTGTATTCTTAAGCATAATTTTTTACATTAATATAAAGAGTCAAAATAAAAGTTCCCTGCTGGGTTTACACAATACCTAGAGTAAAGAGAGCCCAAGCTAATTGTTTCTAATTATAAGAATATAGTCCAGGTTGCTACTTATGTCTAAAATGAGATTATTTCATAGGCATTGAATACTATTTTAATGTTTGAAAAATTAAGCAGTTTCTGAATTATAACCTAATGGAAATATTGAATCCAATGCAAGATCTTTAGAAGATGGTATGATTAAATAATATAACTGAAGATAATAATATAAGGATATTATTTTATAACAATAATAATAATTACATCTCAAAGGATTTATGAAGATAATTGAGATAACTAGATGAAAGAAACTTGGAAAGATGCTAAAGGTTAAGCCATACTATTCCTTCTGCTTGAAGTGTTCACTCCCCAGTCTCCATGACCACATTCTATCCATCTTTCAAAGCCCAGACGAAACATAGTGTCATTCACAGAACTTCCCCTTGTTCTGTATTCTCTCCCCTTCCAGTGGGATCCCTCTTGGCATTCATCTTGCAATAGTAAACTCTATGAGGGCTGATTCTTAAATATACTCCCTTATATATTCCCCAATGTCTCTGTATAATAGTTACATGTGTTCAGGGTAGCCCACATAAATGAATCTTATGACAAAAGAGTGGTATCCTTGAGATGCATAGCTGGGTTTGTCTTACAAGGTAAGCAAGAGACCCACATTAATGGCCATTACAATATAGGGAAATTTGTCTTGGGGTCCCCACCAGGAGGCTATTCTTCCTTAATAATGAGTCAGCACACACAAACTGGTAGACCAAACAAGAACATATGGGAAGCTAATCTTTGTACTACTAAGTGCTAAGTTGCCTCAGTCGTGTCCAACTCTTTGCAACCCTATGGACTGTAAACCCACCATGCTCCTCTTTCCATGGAATTCTCCAGGCAAGAATACTGGTGTGGGTTGCTATGCCCTCCTCAGGGGATCTTCCCAACCCAGGGACTGAAACAGTGTCTCCTATGTCTCCTGCACTGGCAGGCAGACTCTTTACCACTAGCACCACCTGGGAAGCCCTGATCTTTGTACTAAATAACTATTAATAGTAACTATTATTTTATATGGCTGTGCTTAGTCACTCAGTCATGTCCAACTCTTTGCAATCCCATGGAGTGTAGCCCTCCTGGCTCCTCTGCCCATGGAATTTTCCAGGCAAGAATACTGGCATGGGTTGCCATTTCCTACTCCAGGGGATCTTCCTGACCCAGGGATCAAATCCTCATCTCTTGCATTTTCTGCATTAGCAGGCAGATTCTTTATCACTCTGACACCTGGAAAGCCCCAACTATTATTCTGTAGAGTGTATTAAAAGACAACGGCTTCTAGTAAGATAGAGACTTGATAATTCAAAGTAAGCTGAAGGAGTAATATAGATCACACAAAATGCACAGGTAAGAGAAAGGCACAGACTGTTTCAAGTCTGTCCATCAGGTGGAAGGAAACAAGAGTTGAGATATGACAGAATTGCATGGGCCAGGTGTTGTATTTAGAGTTAACTCTCTCCTAATTCCTCCTATCTATCACTCTTAGGATGCATGATTTTTCAGTGTCACATGGTGTGCTTTTGAGACCAGAGATAACTTAATTGAGGATATTAGGGTTTTAAAAGTCAGAGGACATATTACCCAAGAAATCTCAAGACAATATGCTTGAGTTTGTGTTCCAACGCATCATCTTGAAAATCAAACCTTCTCTTCCCATGCCAGAAGCAGCAATCCTATTATCAAAAACTGGTTGTTCATACATAATCATCTATTTCTATAATTCTATGCAAATTACATCAAGTAACCTCCTCAGTCTAATTTTCCTATATCTAAGTAAAAAGAGAAAGATCAAAATTCACCAAAAAAGACAATAAAGAAAATAAACTCAACCAACAATAAAAAAGCAAAATTTCATGAAATAGGTAATAATAGGTTAATAAGTAGGGGGCTTCCCAGGTGGCTCAGTGGTAAAGAATCTCCCTGCCAATAAAGGAGATGCAGGTTCGATCCCTGGTTCTGGAAGATTACCTAGAGGAGGAAATGGCAACCCGCTCCAGTATTCTCACCAGGAAAATCCCATGGACAGAGGAGCCTAGCGAGCTACTTTCCATGGAGTTGCAGAGTCAGACATGACTGAGCAACTGAGCACATGCACACAAGTTAATAACTATATTAGTAAAAATTAAAAAGTCTCAGTAAAAAGATTCAATAAGATATTGATATCTATATCTATAACTATTCTATAGATAAGCTTCAACAGAAAAGTATTAGTATTTATATATATATATATATAATTAAATTTAAAAGAACCAAAAAATAAAAAATATCCAACAGATGTCCCAAATAGTCAAATAAACTTGGTATAAGTTTAATTTGGAAAAACAATTTAAGTGAACAATAAAATAAAATAAGTAAATAAATAAAAATAAATAAAATGTTATTTGCAATGAAGATGTTAAGAATTAAAACTGTGTAAGAAAATTTAAGAGCTATAGTTCTTGGAACTTAATCTGGGAGCCTTTAACCACAAACGTATTAATCTGGCTACCCTGAGGCTGTGATGTGCAAAAAGTACGTAGGGGAGAGAGAGAGAAAAGAGAGTTGTAAGTCTGACATTTGCTTAGCTAATGCATCCCAATCTCATAGGAAAGGCACAGGGGGTTTAAGAGAATTGTTCGATGAAAACACTACCAACTTGAACTAAACTGGGATCAGCAAAATACAGCTCTTGGACCACCCCCCGGCTACCAGGGGTCATGTGGCAAGGGGCAGAATTTTAAAAGCTCCTGAAACTCTAGGATCCAGGTGGATACACACCTTCCTCCAGCTACCTAATCAAACACTATTCAAGAGACAGCTGTGAATGGATTAGCAGATATGAATAAAGTCTCACATCTGCTGACCTTAGGATCGGTCACTTCTTCAAGTGGGCCTAAATGCCATGAGCCATTTAAAAGTGGGAGAAGAGAGGGGATCCCTGAGATGGGTTCAGGCTGGCCTGGAAGAAAGTCAACTCCCATGCTGTGAATTGCCTGTTGAGGCCATCTGGGCAAGGATCTTCAGGTGGCCTCCAGGAGCTGAGAGCAAGCAGGAAAACTGTGAGATTATCAACTGATGGTGTCAAAGCGATTAATTTGTGATCATTTGTTTTACGGCGCGAATCAGGCTGAGAAAACTACTCAGCTCCAGAAACTACTCATTTCTTATGACAAAAGGATTACTCTATAGCCCAAAGGCTGAAGCCAGTGTTATTCAATCCAAGTTCATATTGTTCATGGCAAAACAGTCAGTCCCATAAATTGAGAAACAAGTAGTACAAGGAATAGCAACTCTTATTTTGGAAAGCCAGGAGACCAAGAAGACGGAGGACTAGTGTCCCAAAGAAACATCTTCCCTGAACTAGAATTCAGGCTTCTTTTAAATTAAAAGGCCAGAGCCTTGAGAATGGGCTTTCCTATATATCTCAGGATATGGGCAACATTCTTTTATAAAATGTTCAGAGCCAAGATGACTAAGCACAGGCAACAGAGCACAAGAGTTAGAGCTAAAGGAATAAATCCAATATGGAGTAAGTTGTGTTCTCTGTTACACCAGGAGCCATAAAGAATTGCTGGGGGAACATACCTGGGCCCTATTCAGTGGGTCTGGGCCCACATGGACCAATGCACCTGTGGCCTCCAATTCTCCACTTTTCAGCAGAAGAACCGGCTCCACAGTTGTAATTAGGGAAGAGAGGAACAGATAAACTTCACCCAATAAAATTTATCTGACACAGGCAATATTGGGACTTCATGAAAGACTCACAAGGGTGAATGTAACTTCATGTGGGAGGAATGTAGCGACTCATGGCCAGAGGTCCGACCAAGGTAGTTTTAAATGTGCGTGTGAAATTCTTCTTTCCATGCCTTCTCTTGGCCCTGGGGCAGTCTTTGTAATTGCTTCATGGGGGTATGCCAGAGGTCAGTTAGAGGAGGCCCCAGCTCTCCTGACTTCTCTGCTGTTTTTTCTTTCCCCCATCTGTGCAAGAGGTGTCCCACCTTCCTGGTCAGAGACAGAATAAAGACAACGTAGCTTAGCCACAACGGAGAAGGCGATGGCACCCCACTCCAGTGCTCTTGCCTGGAAAGTCCCATGGACAGTCCACGGCATCGCCAAGAGTCGGACACGACTGAGTGACTTCACTTTCAATTTTCACTTTCCACTGTCATGCATTGGAGAATGAAACGGCAACCCACTCCAGTGGCATAGTGGCAGCCCTGGTGGGCTGCCGTCTATGGGGTTGTGCAGAGTCGGACACGACTGAAGCGACTCAGCAGCAGCAGCAGCCGCTTAGCCACAATGGCCTTGTCCTTAGGAGCAAAATCAATGGTTGGTAGTTGTTTAGAAGAGAAATCTAAGACAGAGCAACTAAACAACTGACCAGTAACGTGACAGGATTTCCAGAAAGCTATATCAATGCCATCGAAGGGGAGAATATGCTTTTTTTTAAACTCCTAAATGGGACTCAAGTCTTTCGTTGGAAATGGCCTTCTAAGTATTGACAAACTTTCAGGAAGGAAAAGACTAGTTGAGATGTACTCTGGTGCAATTTTGGGGCTGGGGATGGGAAGTAGGGCCCGGGGACCTGCCTCACAGCTCCCTTGGGGACAAAGACTCTGTTTTTATTGCCCCTGCAAATCCTGCTCCTAGGAAATGGCAAGCCACTGGAGAATCCCATGGACGGAGGAGCCTGGTAGGCTACAGTCCATGGGGTCACAAAGAGTCAGACACAACTGAGCGACTTCACTTTCACTAACATACATGAATAGGTTTTATTTTCTGAAACACCCAGTTTATTGATTCTTTGACTAGGAGGATTCCTTTGTGGCAAGCTCCTTTGAATCTTTGGGTCTTTACATAATTTTAAAATAAAAATACTGACTTCCCAGGTGGTGCTAGCGGTGAAGAAACCACCTGCCAATGCAGGGGACGTAAGAGACATGGGTTTAATCCCTGGGTTGGGAAGATCCCCTGGAGTAAGAAATGACAACCCAGTCCCTTATTCTTGCCTGAAGAATCTCACAGACAAAGGAGCCTGGGGGACTACAGTCCACAGGACCACAAAGAGTCAGACACAACTGAAGTGACTTAGCACAGAAATCACAGATTTCCTTACGGGATGCCCATCCAGCAACATGCAAAGGGAGCCCCTTTCAGAGGAGAGCCCTTCCCAGACCCCCAGAACACAAACACACACCCCAGGTACACTTGCAAGAACTCGGGCCCCTAATTTAACTTTTCCAGAAGAGATAGGTGTGTGGGGGAGCAGCTGAGGGGTGGTAAATGACGGTGCCTGCTCAGAGATCAAGAAATTCTCAGCAGTGAACACCCTCTCCCTCTCCAAAGGGACAGCTCTCTTGTTTTGCCACAGAGGCAGAAGGAAGAAAGATTCAAGGAGTCAAGATTTTCAAATAAGCATTCTTTGAGCTCTACAATGGGCAAGTATGTGCTACTGTATGGTCTGATGGTTCTGTGGGGTGACCAGCACTCCGTGTTCATCTCAGGAGAGTTTGGAAAGCAATATCCAACCCCGCCAAGTTAGGGGAGCAGGCCATGGCAGACTCCCCAACAAAGAGAAACTTCAGAGCCAGGAGTCTGTGCTAAAAGAGCAACCGACCCAGACCAAGCTGCTCAGAAGCTAACTGAATCGTATCACCAGGATGCTCTACATTTCATGGAAAGTCGTATGTAATTTTTATAAAATGAAAAAAAAAAAACCACTAAAACCCAATTATGTTTATATGGACATTTTCAGAGCTGCTAGAATGTGAGAAGTCATCCCACGATCAATGTGTATGTAAGATGTTAAATCCATGTATCTAAGAAATTAAAACAAATGACCACAATATCCTGTGCAACCTCAAAGCTTTGATGAATTCTTGGCAGTTAGCAAATGCCCAAGGTGGAAAACACAGAAATATTTGTATTTTCCCTGAACTCATGAGTAATGAAACAACTACTTTTTCCTGTCATAGCAGTCTTTGTGTCTTATTCTTCATCCCAAGGACTGCCATCTCTCACACACTAGGCTCTCCTTCCACTCTCATCTTGTAGCTGTGTGACTTGAGGCAATTCACCTGACCCTTTCTGGTCTGTCTTCTCTGCTAAATGAATAAGATGACCATGAACACAAGGGGTAATCAGTTAAGTAAATGTGAAAGAGCTCTATCCTCAGTAGTTACCACAAAATGTACCCAAATGCCCTCGGCAGACAGTCTGAGCTCTGTGCGTGTTGGACTCCCTTTGTCCTTCTCTCAACAGAATCTATTATTTTAAAAAATGATTAACCCTCCTTGTATTAATGGATGAACTCACTCTTTAAGTTTTCCCTTTTCACCTCCAGTAATTAGCCCTCTTTCTGACTCATCCCTGACATGTCTGGGCCAGCAAAGTGTTGCCAGTGGTCCCACAAGGCAGGAGAAGGGCAGTGAAGTGGATCTTGAGAACCCGCTTATTCAAAAAGGACCTCCTCCAGCCACAGCTGGTTTCTGACCTCAAGATTAGACATTGACAGTGACTTTCTGGCTGACTTCCTCCTTGCTGCAGACAATACCCACTCTCTACAGATTACTGCTGTTCTGGTCAAGTTCCATGTGCTTCTTCCATTGCATACCTGTTATTCAGACTGCCACAGGTCACACTGAGTGGCATGCAGACCCTGCAAGCAGCACCATGCTGGCCCTCCCTGGCCCCACCAATCATCGATGTTTCCAAGTCAAGTCATTTTAGCCCCAATGGTGAAGCCAGTTTCAATTTTCAATGCCATTTCTCATCTTAGAGTTTTATGGTTTTCTATGTGTTTTCACTTCTCTGGCCCTTTTAACTACTTGTATATTTCATGTATATTTATATTATAAAGCTTGTATAAAATTAAGAACAATATTAAGATTAGAGTAATAAAGTGTAATTTAATAAGTTATCATAATAACTTATGCAAGTTGTGTCATCAGCATATTTTTTCAGGCTTCGTATGAAAAAATATTAATGAAGAAAATTTGCAAAATGTAATGGGTAAGGGAATTCTGTGTAAATTTTCCTTAATACCCAGAGATAATTCATGTTTAAACTAACATGCATCTATGTCTTAAAATATTTTTAGAAAACAATCATTGTACAAATTTCCATTGTTATAATTGTGCATCACCACACACTGGAGGATTAACCAAACATCTCTCCACAAAGTTAATTATGGGAAAGTTAAATTGCATGCATTTTGTATTCTCAATATTAAAAATTAAGAGTAACTGAAAGTAGCAAGACATGGAGAGGATGCCTTGATTATAGAGCATTTAGTCTAAAAAGCAGAGGAAATTTGACTCTGTCCATGTGAATTTGCACAGTAGAAATTCCGTATCTTGGCTGCAATGTGTTGAGTGCCAGTCAACTCATTAACAAGCTTCATTAAGTGGTTAATTAACCCTGGTAGAATATTAGTTTCGGTTTGCAACAACTTCTCTATAGTAGATGTCTATTCATTGCCCTTACATCATGAAAATGTACTGAACTGTGCATCTTTGGTCCATGATAATTCATCAAGAATGTTTGTAGGAGTCATTGACTCAATGAAGGGAACTTTATACTTGGCACCTCATAATTTGAGATTTACTTGCCCTGGATTTAGTAAATGTGCAGCCAAGTAATAATGTCTATTTAGTTACAATCAGGAGAAATATGACCAAACAAAAAATCTGTTCAAAATTGCTATTGCCTTAACCGGCTTCAGAGCTGCTGCAGGATTGTGGGCAGCACCAGTTTAGTGAGGGATGTGGACATGTTTTCACATTCTGCCTCAGAAAAGACGTATTCAGGTGAAAGTTGAAGTAAAAATAAAGACTACAACTTTGTCTTGGACCTAACAGAAGGAGAAGATATTAAGAAGAGGTGGAAAGAATACATGGAAGAACTATACAAAAAAAATCTTCATGACCCAGATAATCACGATGGTGTGATCACTCACCTAGAGTCAGACATCCTGGAATGCAAAGTGAAGTGGGCCTTAGGAAACATCATTACAAACAAAGGTAGTGGAGGTGATAGAATTCTAGTTGAGTTATTTCAAATCCTAAAAGATGATGCTGTGAAAGTGCTGCACTCAAACTACCAGCAAATTTGGAAAACTCAGCAATGGCCACAGGACTGGAAAAGGTCAATTTTCATTCCAATCCCAAAAAAGGCAATGCCAAAGAATATTCAAACTGCTGCACAATTGCACTCATCTCAAATGCTAGCAAAGTACTGCTCAAAATTCTCGAAGCCCGGCTTAAATAGTATGTGAACCGTGAACTTCCAGAAGTTCAAGCTGGATTTAGAAAAGGCAGANGAAGATCATGGCATCCAGTTCCATCACTTCATGGCAAACAGATGGGAAAACAGTGGAAACAGTAAGAGACTTTATTTTGGGGGGCTCCAAAATCACTGTGGATGGTGACTGCAGCCATGAAATGAAAAGATGCTTACTCCTTGGAAGAAAAGTTATGACCAAGCTAGACAGCATATTAAAAAGCAAAGACATTACTTTGCCAACAAAGGCCTATGTAGTCAAAGCTATGGTTTTTTCAGTGGTCATGTATGGATGTGAGAGTTGGACTATAAAGAAAACTGAGTGCCGAAGAATTAATGCTTTTGAACTGTGGTGTTGGAGAAGACTCTTGAGAGTCCCTTGGACTGCAAGGAGATCCAACCAGTTCATCCTAAAGAAAATCAATCCTGAATATTCATTGGAAGGACTGATGTTGAAGTTGAAACTACAATACTTTAGCCACCTGATGCGAAGAACTGACTCATTTGAAAAGACCCTGATGCTGGGAAAGATTGAAGGCCAAAGGAGAAGGGGCGACAGAGGATGAGATGGTTGGACGGCATTACCGTCTCAATGGACATGAGTTTGAGTAAACTCCGGGAGTTGGTGATAGACAGGGAGGCCTAGCGTGCTGCAGTCCATGGGGCTGCAAAGAGTTGGACATGACTGAGTGACTGAACTGAACTGACACCTTTGTCAAGATTCACAGCATCCTGTGGAATGGAAGCAGCCACGTGGAGATTAAGAGCCATGGGGCTATACGTTGACATCAGTGAGGAGTGTTTGATGGGTGTGGAAGTAGAGCACATAGTGACCACCTTATTGTATGGAGAGGGGCTCAGCTGCTAGCACAAGCTCCACACTGAATCAACTGCCCTTCATACAAAGTGTTTTTTTTAGAAATGCCCTGTGCCAATGCCATTCTCAGGGAAGGACTCAGATTCCACACAAGAATGGTCCAGCCAGTGTTTCCAGGCTAGATTCTGAGCTGCTGTGTCAGGAGCCACCTTTGTCTGTGGGAGGCTTGGGATGAATGAAGGTGCCTGAGATGAAAGCAAAATGTTTATTTACCCAACCATCTGAAAAATACAGAACGAGTAGAGGGTCGGACACTCCTCCTCGCTCAGCCCTGCTGCACGGTTCTCTCCCTCATCACTGTCCTCTTAGAGAAATGAGTGACAGGGAGGTGCCAGCCTCCTAGGCTGGTAATGATTCTCACACCAATTCTGACATGTAGGGTTTTCTCCATACCAAGAAATTCTGTGAAACCAGTTTGCGGTCCTATAATTCAATGAACTCACCCTGACACTGGACCTGGAGGCAGCATCAGATTCCATAGGTTAAGGGCTTAGTCTGACTAGACTGCCCCTCAATTCCTTCCATTTCCAGTCTCAAGTTCAGGTTGTCACCTGTGATTCTGACAAACTTGTTTAGATGGAAGTTTCCCAGGACCCTTTATTAGGTTTCATTAATTTGCTAGACTGGCTCACAGAGATACGAGAAGCATCTCATACTAGATGACCAATTTATTACAACTCATACAGAGTCAGATGGGAGAGATACATAGGGCAAGGTGAGGGGAAAGGACAGTTTCTATGCCCCCTCCAGGATGTCACTCTTCCCAAATTTTCATGTGTTCACCAACCTGGAAGTTCTCTGTACTCTATTATTTTGAAGTTTTATGGTGGCTTCATTACTTACAGATGATTGATTAAATCATCAGTCATTGGTGATTGACTCATCACCAGCACTCTCCACTCCCTAGGAAGTCAGGGGATTGGACTAAAATATTCAACCCTCTAATCACTTGGTTTGGACCTCTGGCAACCAGCCCCCATCCCCAGGTGGAGTCCAAAAGCCACCCAATTAACACAACAATAGACACCTTTGCCCAGCTAGCTTAGTCGGTAGAGCATGGGACTCTTAATCCCAGGGTCATGGGTCTGAGCCCCACATTGGGCACAGTTAGCATTGGGCTTCCCTTCTGACTCAGCTGGTAAAGAATCCCCCTACAATATGGAAGACCTGGGTTCAGTCCCTGGGTTGGGAAGATCCCCTGGAGAAGGGAAAGGCTACCTACTCCAGTATTCTGGCCTAGAGAATTCCATGGACTGGGGTCACAAAGAATTGGACATGACTTTCACTTTCAGACACCTTTATGCTCTCACCAGTTTGGAAATTCCAAGTGTTTTAGAAACTTTGTAGCAGAAACAGGGATGAAGACTAAATGCATGCTTCTTATGGCAAATCACCATGTCACAGGAGGGCAGCAATCAACCCCTCTATGGAGGACAATACATGTATTCATCAGTCACCTCCAACAAAGCCAAATTAGAAGGGCTTCCGGATAATTTTCCTGAAGTCAGAGGTCCCTATAAAAAGCATCTCCCTCCTTGGGTAGAGCTCATCTGGGGCAATGGTTGGTTAGCATCTGCTATGCTCCTACCCAGCAGGGAAAATGCACACTGGACAGATGGTGTGGTGGAGAGAAGGGACAAAGTTCAACAGTCAGACTGCTCAGTCTGACATCTTCCAAAGAAGGTGGCCAGCTTGGAGTACCTGGTCAAATCTCACCTGGGGGAGTCAAGCTGCCAAAGAGAGAATGAGAGTGTAAAGAGGTGGGTGGGGGAGGGGAAGGTATTCACAGCGAGATGATGATGAGAGCTGCATGGAGTGAAGGAAGCCAGTAAGGGATTGCAATTCTTTGAAACAAAGTTAGAAAAAGTAAGAAAGCTAACACATATTTAATTTCATATTAAACATCACTCATTTTATGCCTGTGTAAGAATAGACTAGTATCTACATCTATATTAAGCATTCACGACATGCTTTATCTTTAAATTTTTAGATATTTCTGGGCTACATGGTTTGTGAGATTTCTTTGGAATTGTTATAAATCTCCAAAAGTTTTTCCAATATATTTGCTGAAAAAAAAATCTGTGTATAAGTGGACCCCAGCAGTTCAAATCCATATTGTTCAAGAGTCAACTATGTCTAGAAAAAACACATAGTTTCATAATTTATGCTCAGAGGAAGCAAATAACCTCTTTGTTCTCTTCGGTTTCATTGAATTAAAACTAGACAATGGATGGCACGGTAGTGTCATGCTTGCAACGTCAGGTTTGGGCACCTCTGTATATGTGACTTTTCATGAGAAGAAGGAACTTTTCAGAGTAACACACATCTCAAATGGGCCATGTCTTCTGGGAGTGAAGGAACAAGTGTGTAATTCTTTCCTGAAGAGACTTTGATTCTGGTACAATTTCATCTTTTGCCATGTAGTGTCATTGTACCTTACACACTGTGCCAGGTGTGACCAAATAGTATTAATGGACTACTTGCTCATTGTAATATTGAAATTATCTCTGGTTCTGTCCCTACGTTCAATACCCCATCTCCAATTAGACTACGATTGTGAAATTTCTTTTTCTAAAAACATTATTTTTCCAGCTTTATTGAGATATAATTAACATACACCATTGAGCAAGTTTAAGGATTTAATCCATTTACATCTTGTAAAATGGTTACCATCATAGCATTAGATAACACCTCCAGCCTATCACGCTGCCACTTCTTTCTTGTGGTGAGAACATCCAGAGTATATGATCCATATTGTTAGCTATAACCACCATGCTAACTGTACATTAGATCCTCAGAACTTGCTCATTTTATACCTGAAATTTTGTACCTTTTAACCAACATCACTTTGTGCCTACTCCTCAGGCCATGGCAACCAACCACTCTGCTCTGTCTCCCAGAGTATGACTTTTTTATCATAGAACGTTTGTCTGTCTGATATTTCATTTCATGTAATGCCCTCCAGGTTCATCCAGATTGTCACAAATAGCAGGATTTCCTACTTTATCCTGGCTGTGGCCTTTCTGGAACAGGAACAGATCTTTTCTTCTTTGTGCCTCCCAAGCCTGGGTCAGGCCCAGCATGTGAATGTGCTCTTTAACTATTTGCAGAGCTTAACCAAACAAAAATGAAGAATTAAACGTCAGACTCTATGTTATCACCTCATTTTAATTCTCCTCAGACTTCATGAAGAAGGCATTGTTAGCCACAATGTACAGACTAAATGCTTCTTCTCTACTTTGCTGAATGTGGTGATCATGACATATTAGAAGCTGAGTTGTTTCCCCACAAATTCAGATGATGAAACCCTAACCCCAGAACCTCAGAATGTGACTCTATTTGGAGTCATATTCTAGAGATTGTGATCTTTAAATCTGGAGATTGGGACCTTTAAATAGGCGGTATTAGGGCCTTAGCATGAACCCTAAGCTGATCTGACTGGTTTTCTTATAAGAAGACATTGGACACACACAGAGGTACCAGGGATGTGTATACAGAGGAGAGGCCAAGTGAGGCGACAGGGAGAAGATGACCCTTTGCACACCAAGGAGAGAGATCTCAGGAGAAACCAGCCCTGCCCACACCTTGATGTTGGATTTCCAGCCTCCAGGATACAGGGAAAATAAATATCTGTTGTTTGAGCCTCTAGAATTATGAGAAAATTAATTTCAGTTGGTTAAGCCATCTAGTCTGTGGCGTTTTGTTTGCACAGCCTGCAAACGAAAACAGTATGAAGTGAGGAGTAATGGCTGAAGCTATGAAGAAAATGTGGGTAGTGAGGCCTATGCATGATAAAGGAGAAAGAAGATGAGATGAGTTTGTTTCATAGCTCCTTCCTGTACTCTCTGTGAAACTTTTGAAGAGCCACATTTTCTTAGCCACATCTTACTATTCCCAATAGTTTCAACTCCTCTCTCATCCCAGCTTCAAACAAATCATTCTCTGATCACCACTTCAAAAATTCCAGCTTATTTCCTCCAGTTCTCCAATTCCAGTAATCTTCCCCATTACCCATGAATTCTACAACTCAGGTTCCTCACTCCTTTTGTGTCTAACCTCTCTTTTTCCTGCATAGTTCTCTGGTCAATCACGGAAATCAAGAACTTGGCTACACCTTCAACTTCCCCACATTTTTGCTTCATGTACTCATTTGGCAAAATTGAAGGGTAATTAAATACAACTCTAACTATCCATGTGAATGAATGTGGCTGGAAAAAAATACATAAGATGCTGATAATGACTACAGATAAAAATAAAATGGGGGAAGAAAGTAGAAAGAGCTGGTGTTCATTGTGGAGCATTGTGGTTGTCTGCTATGTTTGCAATCTGATTCCCTCAACCAGAACAGAAGGTACATGAGAAAATGGATCCTGACTGTTCCATTCACTGCTATTTCCCTAATATATCACTAACATATTTATAAGACGTTGCACCAGCAATAGCAGGACACACATCCTTTTTGAGGGCACATGGGACTTTTATCATATAGACTATGTTTTGAACCACACAGTAAATGTCAGCAAATTTAAAAGCATTAAAGACATATAATGTATGCTTTCTGAATGAAATGAAATGAAATTAGAAATCAATATTCAAAAGATGTTTGAAAATTCCCCATGTATCTAGGTATTAAATAACAGACTCATTATTAACCTTCAGATCAAAGAAAGAATCAAAAGGAAAACTATAAAACATCATAGTCTGAATGAAAATGAAAACAAAATATTGAAAGTTGTGAAATGTCATTATTGCAATAATTAGAATTTACAACACTAAAAGCCAGTATTATAAAAAATAAATATTATAAATTAATTACCTCAGCTTTTACCTTAAGAAACAAAAAAAATAAATAAAGCAAAGAACACATGAGAAAGGAAAATAAGGATTAAAAAATAAAGATAAGAGTATACACAAGTAACATAAAAAACAGAAAAACAGTAGAGAAAATCTATAAAGCCAAGAGCTGGTTTGTTGAAAAACTTAAATCGATCAGCCTTTCTCTAGAATGATCAGGGAAAAACTCAGGAGACACATATTACCAATATCAAGATGAAAGAAGTTACATCATACAGGTTGTACAGATATTATCAGGATATTAGGTAAGGTTGGAGAAGGCAATGGCACCCCACTCCAGTACTCTTGCCTGGAAAATCCCATGGACAGAGGAGCCTGATAGGCTGCAGTCCATGGGGTCGCTAAGTCGGATACGACTGAGCGACTTCACTTTCACTTTTCACTTTCATGCATTGGAGAAGGAAATGGCAACCCACTCCAGTGTTCTTGCCTGGAGAATCCCAGGGACAGCGGGGCCTGATGGGCTGCTGTCTATGGGGCTGCACAGAGTCAGACACACTGAAGCAACTTAGCAGTGGCAGTAGCAAGTAAGGTTACGAGCAACTTTATTGCAGTTGCTTATATACCAACAGTTTAGAAGAAATTAATAAATTTCTTGAAAGATACAAACTACCAAAGCTTTTGTTTAATGAGTGAAGGCCTGCTGATGCAGCTGGTGCCGAGCAGGGCATGAGAACCCTCTTCGGTTTTTATGCTCTTTATGCCTCAGATGAACCACAAGCTGACTTGTGGTTTCACCCCAGAATGTTGACATTAGCTTTTCTAAAGAGATAGTCAAACTTGAAACTTCACAAGCAGTGCTTTCTTGGCCTTTCTGAGACAGGAAGCCATCCAAGCATTGGTGTGTGCCAAAGAATGGTGTTGTCCAAGGCACAGATGGGGCTCAAAGAGATACAAAGTTATGCTGAAGAATTTTATCTAAACTTGTTATAAGTAGGTTTATAAATGTAGTGAAATGGCAGTGCAAGAGCATTCAAACATGATAAGGAATAATGAGGGATGGAAAAAAGGGCAGCTTGCTTGAATTTAGGCACCATTTGTCCCCAAGGTCTAGGGTTATCTGGAGGCAAAGTTTGAATTCTTTGTTTCCTTCTGTTGGGCTCATTTTCTCAAGGCTAATTAAAAGAGTTGTTTGGCAGATTCCATGTTGTTCACAAAACTTGCCGTTCACAACTCTTTTTTTTTTTTTTTAAGTATATGTCTCAGCTATACCTCTACTTACATAACAGAGACAACTTTCCAAGAAATGCTAGATAAAATGTATGTGCATGCTCAGTCGTGTCTGATTCTTTNAACAACAACAACAACTGAAGCTAAGGGAGACAAATGACAGTTGTTTAAAATTTTGCACCTCCCAAATGCTAGAACAAAGACTCAAATGTAGATTCATGAGCTTAAAACCAACCTCTTTCCACCATAGTTATAATAAATCCCAAGTTGCATTTACATTTAAGGCCTTATGCCAGCACATGAGCCAGCTTGTGTCCAGTGTCTCTGATGGCAATTGTGCAAAAATGCAGAGATGTGACTGTTTTCTCTATTAACTTCCAAAAAACCCTCAAGTTACAAATATAATAAAACATTCACAAAAATGATGTAAGTGTGCTATTTATGTCAGGAGAATGAGGGAGGCTAAGCTAATGAAATTCAAAATTTATAAAAATATGCCCCACAACACAAGAAAAAATAGATGACTAGCCTGCCCCTGCCCTTATCTTTCTCAAATATCACCCTCCTCAACCAGGTCTCTGATAAGAACTGGAAAGCAAACAGTTCAAAATTGGTCTTTCTTGGCAAGTCGTAGGAATAAACACCATTAAATAAATTTATTGTGAGTCATTGCAACATGCTGTAACCTGGATGTGCAATAGCACAAGTGTTGTGTGGTCCAGTAATCTTGGTAAGTGTTTTCATGAGAAAAGGACAGGTACTTTTCACTTGGATCTCATAAGATATTGTTAATGTTCATAAGTTTTAACTGCAACAAATATTAGGGTTTGAATTATTTTAAAATTCCTTTAAATACCGCATATAAAGATGATCTTCACCTGCAGCTCTTTCATTCCTGATGCTCAGCATAATCTGAATGAAGCCAAAGTGCCCTAGTCTCCTCCCTCATCATCCCCCACCAATAAAGTCCTCAAATGCTGGACTTCTGTCCCCTTTGGTGAATTCCCTGGACATATAGAAAAATTGTTTTAACCTCAAAAAACTTGCAGGCAATTTGACTTTGTGTAAATTCCCAATTCTTTCAGGTCTTTTTAATTTGTGTGACTTTTAGTAAATGCCCACTGGTGGCTCAACATCCTCGTAAAGTAAAATCACTCACAAATTTTTTTTTTTAAAGCATAACAACAAAATATTTCCCTCTTGAAGAATGGAAATAAAAATGCTAAGAGAGATTTTGAAAGGCCCTGGATCTACTAGAAGGTAAACTTAGAAGAGATTATCCTCTTAATAGTTTGCCTTGATTTAAAATTTTATTTTTAGTCTGCAAGTAATTCACATGCATCCCTTTGTTCTAGGTATTTTAACAGGCTTTGTAGGAATCATATGAAAGATCTTGGGCTCATTCCTGTATTTGCATCTTTTTGAAACTTGTTGCCTTTGCCTGGAATACTCCATCCCCCCTTGTCCATCAGGAATCAGCTTTGGATAGCCCAATTTTTACCTTCTTTTAGAAATCTTCCCCAATTTCCTCAGATAGAATTGGGGGGTCTTACAAGCTTATAAGGCAGCTGTGATTTTGTATTAGCAATCTGGACTTTTCATTTCATCCAACAAATAGTCTTTTTAAAAAAACTTATGTATTGTTTGCCTGTTATGTACCAGGCTTCACTCTAAGCCTGGGGAGATGATGTTAAGGGAGACTCCCCAGTCTAATGGAGGTTACACTGAAGTCCAACACACAAACCATCAATAAACTTGTTATCATATTATTAGATAGCACATGCATACAAGAAAAAGGAAACGTGGGCAAGAGTATAGACTCAGAGAGTTCTGGGGTAGGGCCCTGTGAAGTGATGTTTGAGCAGAACCTGAGTGACTCTCAGAACATTGTTCCAGGAAGAGCAGGAGTAAATGCAGAACTTGTAGGCATGGGGCCTGTTTGAGGCCAACAGGGCTGGAGCTTAATGAGTGAGGGGAAAAGTAGGAAAAAGGGATTTGAGGTATGAACCTAGGGTCTCATCATACAGAGTCCTACAGAACATGGTCAGCACTTTGAATTTTCTCCCAAACCATTGAAGAGTGTTGAGCAAGGGATGACATCATCTAATTGATGTTTCAAAAGCATACAAACGGGGTGACTGTCACAAACATAAAGTTAAATGAAAGAAAGCAGCCACAAGAGCACATATTGCATCATTTCATTTATGGACAAGTTAAGACCACACTAATCTATCCAATTAGGATACAAGATACCAGTGACTGGAAGGAAGACAGTGACTGGAAGACTTAGGGGTATCCTGCTTCTTTATGAGTGCTATTAATAGTTACACAAATTTGTTATGTTTGTCAATATGTGGCTAGCTGATATTTATGTGAATTACTCTTAATACATATTATACCTTAGAGGATAAAAATTAAAAAGGGAAAAATAAAAAAAAAAGAAGCTAAATAAAGGTAAATCTAGTAAAGGTGAATAAAGTATCTACCCACTGACAAGCTTTCTGTTTTCAGTGAAACTTGTTTTATAATGATTAAACCCAAAGTATAATGTCAGTACTCAACTATTCAGACCTGACTGTTGGATCATTGCTTGAATTGATGAATTATGTCCTGTGAAGAAAAAAAGTGACCCATACAATTCCAAAATAAAAGAACTCTCTAAACAAACAAACAAAAAAGGAAAGCATCCATATGGCTATGGCCACTTAGTAACTGCCACATTCATCATTGCAGCCACTCCATCTGCTTAATTCATTCATTTTAATTATTTTTTGTATAATTCCTTCTCCTCATTTAGAATATAAAACACTGAGCTACTGAGGACAAAAATCTAAAAATCTAAGTGGGAGACTCTTAAAGGGAGACACAAGTTAGAAGAGATTTTTGGCAGTCAAGCAAGACAATGGTTATGATTAGGTGGGGCGGGATAGTGGCCCCATGGAATGCACAGACACTGTGTTGAAAGCCTTGGCAGACCAATGGTGGTAGAGCGTCACCAAGAATGCAACCCCATTTTCACTTATATAATCCCCAGTTGAAACAAATGACCATCCTCCACCTGTCCAATGAAGAGAAAGGTATGCCTTCTTTAGCAGAATATATTGTCTGTAGACCTTAACTTTTTCAAATGCATAATAAATGCCATTTTAAAAATAATGATTTACTTTGAAATACAGAAACATAACCTGCTGCTGCTGCTGCTGCTGCTCTATCACTTTAGTCGTGTCTGACTCTGTGCGACCCCATAAATGGCAGCCCACCAGGCTCTGCCATCCCTGGGATTCTCCAGGCAAGAACACTGGAGTGGGTTGCCATTTCCTTCTCCAATTCATGAAAGTGAAAAGTGAAAGTGAAGTCACTCAGTCGTTTCTGACTCCTAATGACCCCATGGACTGCAACCTACTAGGCTCCTTTACCCATGGGATTTTCCAGGCAAGAGTACTGGAGTGGGGTGTCATTGCCTTCTCTGACACATAACCTATAGCTGAGGAAAAAAAGATGATACTAACAGGCTACCCAGATTTTGTAGTTAGTTGGCAAAGATTTCAAAATAATTATCCTTAATGTGTCTAAGAAAATAGAGAAAATGATAGGCAAAATTAGTGGAAAATGGAAAATTTGAATTTAAAATTGCAATCTAAAAAAATAATCAAATGATTATTTTAGGAAAGAAAATATACAACATCTGAAACAAAGAACTTAAAAGAGACTTAATAGCATAAAGGTACAACAGAAATACAATTATTTCTGATTTAAACACAATCAAAAAATACTGTTAGTAGTACAAAATATCTAATCTGAAGGACAGAGAGAAAAATTTAAATATAAAAAAGAATATTAAATAAATATGGAGCTTAATGAAAAAGATCTATTTTAGTACAGGAGGCAGACTCCAAAATGGGGTCCCAACATTCCTCCTGGAATATAAACACTTTGGTGTCATCATATTCCTTTTCTGTGAGATGAATATAGTGACTTGATTCTAATATGTAAAATAGAGAAAAAGACAAGGGATTTTGAGATTTTGTTACTAAAAGATTGTTTTCATCTTGATCACCATCTCAACCAGGGGAATATCTACTAAAGAAAAATTGCTAAATCTCTGTAAGAACTCAGAATTGATTCACCTAGTCCTATTCTCTGCCCCTGAGTTTACTAGCAGCCTCAAAGTCAATGACCTGTATTCCCAGATCAGCACCCAATGATGGTAGCTGACTCCAATCACAAAGAATTATGTGTTTTGAACTGTCTGATGACTCCTTCAAAAACCAGCCCCAAAGGCTTGCTTTTATCTTAACTAACACAGAACCTACCTAGTCCTAAAGCTGTTACCCAATCAATATTTGCCAAAAACACTTACAGGCAAATGTTTTAGTCACTGATGCCCAAGGCAATGAATAAAGTTGACACAAAGAATAAATAAACTAAAATTTTGGGAGAAAAGCCTGAGAAATAAAATGCTTTGGGATATAAGAGCTTTGGAAAGCTCTGACATATTCCTGGAAATCTAGAAGATCATGAACATTCTCAGGGCTGTGCACATGCTTAAAGACCTGAGAATGCTCTGATTTATCACTCCTGCTGACCTTGAGGCTGTGAAAGCAGGAAGTAAAGTCATAACTGTAATCTCTTTGACTGAAGGCTGAAGACATGCCCCAGTGTACACAGAGTTTCTTTGCAATGAATGGCAGAAGATTTGGTTTCTGTTTTTTTGTGTTTTGTTCAGTTTGGATCTAGGCATTCAAGATAACCACTAAATTAATGAAACTAAAATTTCAGTGGTCACACACACACAACAAAGGATATAGCAGAATATCCAAAATTAGTTGAGAAAGTCTTTATTAAAAAACAGAAAGTAGTAACTACAGCAAGATACAGCAATAAACCACCGAGGAAGATAAGGGAGATTTGATTTCCAGAGTTGCTATAACATTTCAAATGTCCTCTTCTCAACAAAATATTGTAACACAAGTAAAGAAATAAGAAACATACAGAGGAAAAGGGGAATTAATAAAAACTGTCCCTAACAGTGGACTAATAAGACAAAGAATCTAAAATAGCTGCAGTAAATATGTTTAAAGAACTTAAAAAGAAACTATATCTGAAGAACTATGCTAAAGACTAATGTCTCACCAATAGAGAAATTATATAGAGATACAAATCATAATTTTACATATATGTATATGTTATATATATATTTATGAAAATAAGTACTGTAAAAAAGGGACAAAATACTATTTAGAATCAAAATAATTGAAACAAAAAATTCATTTGTGTGCATGCTCTGTTGCTTCAGTCATGTCCAACTCTTTGGGATCCTATGAACTGTAGCCCACCAGGCTACTCAGTCCATGGGATTCTCCAAGCAAGGATACTGGAGTGGGTTGCCATGCCCTCTTCCACGGGATCTTTCTGACCAAAGGAAATCACATCTGCCTGTATCTTCTTCATAGGAGGTGGATTCTTTCCCCACTGGACACCTGGAAAGCCCAGCTACCTGGAAAGCCCAAAAATTCACTGCTGCTGCTGCTGCTGCTGCTGCTAAGTCGCTTCAGTCGTGTCCAACTCTGTGAGACCCCATAGACGGCAGCCCCCCAGGCTCCCCCGTCCCTGGGATTCTCCAGGCAAGAACACTGGAGTGGGTTGCCATTTCCTTCTCCAATCCATGAAAGTGAAAAGTGAAAGTGAAGTCACTCAGTCGTGTCCGACTCTTCATGACCCCCTGGACTGCAGCCTACCAGGCTCCTCCGTCCATGGGACTCTCCAGGCAAGAGTACTAGAGGAGTTCAATATCAAATATGAGAAAACAGAAGAAAGAATTAGAACATTTAAAGATAGATCAACTCAGATAATGTAGTTTTGAGGAACAGGAAGAAAAGGAAACAGAGGGGAAAAAAAGAAAATCCTGAGAGATATATAAGACACCACCAAGCATTCCAACATGTGTACAAGGGAAGTCCCATAATAATAGGAGAGAGAAAAAGAGACAGAAAGATTTTTAAAAAATACACACCAAGACACATCAAACTGACAATAACCCAACAAAGTAACTCATTACATAACAATGGATCCTCCATAAGATTAACAGCTCTATCTCAACAGAAACCATGAAGGCAAAAAGCAGTAGAAAGACATTCAGTGTCTAAAAAAAAAAAAAACTTCAAGTAAACTTTCTACATCTGAAAAAAATCCTTTAAAAAGAAGAAGAAATTAAGACATTTCCAGAATAACAAAGTATAATGGAGTTCATCACTAACAGAACTGCACAACAAGAAATGCTAAAGAGAGAACTTCAAGATGAAATAAAAGGATGCTAGACATTGACTTAAAGAACGCTGCTGAGGGTCACAACAATAACACAAAACAAGATCAAATTATATGCTATACACACACACATACAAACTATTAGAATGTACAAGTGAGTTCAAAATAGTTGCAAAGCACAAGAGCAATCAACAGGGAATGAATCAAAATGAAAATATGAAAAACCCCCTTTACAACAGCATCAAAAAGGATAAAATACTCATGATTGAATTTTTCAAAGGAGGTGAAATCTTAGTTTATTAAAAGCCACCAAGCATTGTTGAAATAAATTAGGTAAGACCTAACTAAATGGATATCCATGACCATTCTTTGAAAGGCTTATAGGCAGACACTTTACCCTCTGAGTCATCAGGGAAGACTATCGAAAGGCTTAATATTGTTTAAAAAGCAATAGTCCTCAGATTTACCTACTATCAAAATTCCAATCACTTTTTATAAAAAAATGGATCAAATGATCCTAAAATATATATGGAATTGAAAAGGACACCAAATAGACAAAACAATCTGGAGAAAGAAAAGTAAAATAGATTCACAACTATAGGTGTAGATATTTGTTGCTTTGAATTGGGTGATGGTTTCTTAAATATGACACCAAAAACACAAAAAAGAAAAGAAAAAAATAGAGAATCTGAATCAAAATGTAAAACTTTGTACATCAAGAAAGTGAAAAGACAACTCATTTTGGCAATTCAGAAGAAGTAAAAATTTTCACATATCGTTTATCTGATAACCATCTAGTATTCAGAATACATAAAGAACTACTCTAAATCAACAGTAAAAAGACAAACAGCCTGATTTAAAAATAAAAAAAGGATTTGAGTAAGCTTTTTTCCAAAGAATATATCCAAATGTCCACTAAGGACACAAAATGGTGCTTATCATAAGTAATTATGAGAGAAATACAAATAACAATCACTATGAGATACCACATAACCCTCACTAAATATAGCTATAAAAAATATGAAAAGCAACAAATGTTTATAAGAATTTGGAAAAATTAGAACCCCTATACATTGTTGATGGGAATTCAAAATGTCATAGTCACTAAGGATAGCTGCTTGGTGGTTTCTCAAAAAATTAAATGTAGAATTATCAAATGATCTACTGATTGTACTTCCCAATACACTCAAAAGAATGAAAATATATGATCAAATGAAAGCTTTTACATAAATACTCATAGTAGCATTATTCATAATAATCAAATAGTGGAAATGACCAAATGACTATTAACTAATAAGTGCATAAATAAAATATGATACAGTTATTCAACAAAATCTTGTTTGGTCATAAAGGAATGAAGTACTGATATATGTTACTGTTCAGTCACTAAGACGTGTCCAACTCTTTGTGACTCCATGGACTGCAGCACTCCAGGCTTCCCTGTCCTTCAGTATCTCCCAGAGTTTGCTCAAACTCATGTCCATTGAGTTGGGATGCCATCCAAACATTTCTTCCTCTGTTGTCCCCTTCTTCTCCTGCCTTCAATCTTTTACAGCATCAGAGTCTTTTCCAATGAGTCAGCTCTTTGCATCAGGGGGTCAAAGTATTGGAAGCTTCATATTCAACATCTGCATCCAGCATTCAGCATCCTTCCAATGAATATTCAGGTTGATATGTGCTATTGATACATGCAACATTATGAATAAATCTTGAAATTTTATGCTAAATTAAAAAGCTCAGACACAAAACAGCATATATTGTGTGACTCCATTTGAATCATTTCATGTGAAATGTCCAGGCAAATCTATTCAGACAGAAAACATATTGGTTGCTGCCATGGAATGAGAGAAAAGAAAGTGAGGAGTGATTGATTAATGGGTACAAGGTTTATTTTGGAGGTGACAAAAATTATCTGAAATTAGATAGTGGAGGATGGTAGCACATTGAGAATATAATAAAAAAATCACTGAGTCGTACACTATTAAATGGTTAAAACAGAAAAACATGAATTTAACCTTTATTTTTTAAAGGCATATTTTTATTTAAAAAGGATTAATCTTGACAAAAAAAAAAAAAAAAAAAAGAAAATTTAGGGAAAGAAACAAGTAAGTTGATTTGACTTTGCAAGTCTTGTTTATAACCTACATTAAATTTGTTAATTATATAAGCCACATTAATTAAGGCAATACAAAGAGGGTATAGGGGCAAACAAACATGTTAATAGCATATAAATCAATTTATAAAATAATGAATGGGTCCTTGGCATATAATACCTAAGGCGTTATAAGTTATGCAAAAAGAGGAATCAATTTATTAAATATATTGGGACAATTGTTTTTCCATAATAAAACAATGAAATTACATCAATGACACCATACTCCAAAATAAGTTCAAGATGTGTTATAAAAAATTGAATTTAAAAAGAAAAAACTTTTAAATACTTAGAAGAAAATATAGGAGAATTTTTTTGTAATTACAATTAAGAAGAGGGTTTCTTAAATGAGACCATAAAAGCAATTTTAAAAAACTGAAAAAGTATGACTCCATCAGAGTAAAATAACACAACAAATTAATTATACTATAAATAGTTTAAAACTAAGCTACAGACTTGTAGACCTAGCAAATAACATTTTAAAGCTTATTAAAAGAAAAGTTGAGTTTCTATATATTAATAAAAAATCATAAAGAGAAAATAAAACAATCCAGGAAGTGGAAGATCTATACACTATAAGCTATAAGATATTGATGAAAGAACCTGAAAAAGATAAAAAGAAATGGGAATGTATTCCATGTTATGATTGGAAGAACTGATATTGTTAAAATGTCCATACTACCCAGGAAGTTCTACAATACTGATCAAAGATTTAATACAATACTGATCAAAATTCAAAAGACATATTTTAACAGAAATAGAAAAAAGATCCTAAAATTTGTGTGGAGTCACAAAGCACCCTGAATAGCCAAAGCAATCTTGAGAATGAAGAACAAAGCTGGAGGCATCATATTGTTTTAATTTCAAGCTATGCCAAAGCTGTAGTAATCAAAATAGCATACTATTGGCACACACACAGAGAAGCAAGCAACATAGATCAAAAGAACTGAAAAGAGAGCCCAGAAATAAGCATATATACATATGTTATATAATAAATAACATATATTATGTTATATATGTATGTAGATAGATATGATCTAGACATGTCTGACTCTTTTCAACCCCACGGACTATAACCAGCCAGACTCCTCTGTTCGTGGAGTTCTCCAGAAAGGAATATTGGTGTGTATAGCCATTTCCTTCTCCAGGGGATCTGCCTGACTCAGGGATCAAATTTATATAAATATAAATTAAATCTGGACAAAGATACCAAGGATAAGGTGGGCTTCCCTGGTAGCTCAGATGGTAAGTCATCTGCCTGCAACGTGGGAGACCTGGATTCAGTCCCTGGGTCAGAAAGATCCCCTGGAGAAGGAAATGGCAACCCACTCCAGTATTTTGCCTGGAAAATTCCATAGATGGAGGAGCCTGGTAGGCTACAGTCCCTGGGATGCCAAAGAGTCAGACATGACTGAGCAACTTTACTGGTTCACTAGGGGTGGGGTGATGATCTGGCAGAGTGCTATAAACCTGATTGATCAACCTGACCAAAGATATACAATGGGAAAAGAAAGTTTCTTCGATAAATGATGCTGGACCCAACATAGGAGCACCACAATATGTAAGACAAATGCTAATAAGAATGAAAGGGGAAGTTAACAATAACACAATAATAGTGGGAGACTTTAATACCCTNCCTGGGTTGGAAAGATCCCCTGGAGAAGGAAATGCCAACCCACTCCAGTATTCTTGCCTGGGAAATCCCATGGACCGAGAAGCCTGGTGGGCTACAGTCCATAGGGTCGCACAGAGTTGGACACAATTGAAGTGACTTAGCATGCACGCACGGGAAGAGATATTCCTTCTCCCTGCTGTGGTGTCTGGATTTTTGCCTGATACTTTTATGTAAAGGAAACCAACACAGATGGAGGAGGCCAGAGCCAAGTGAAGCAGAGACAGGCCCCAGGTCATGGCATACCTGTGAACTTGGTGACAGGTGAGATGATTGTTAAAGGGCTTGAGTCATGCTTTTTCTGTAACTTGTGGCACCAAAAATAATACACTAATAGTAATACACTAATACATGTAAGTATTTTGCTCCCAGGACTTCCCTGGGGGCCCAGTGGTTAAGAATTTGTGTGCCAGTGCAGGGTACTCAGGTTCAATCTTGGCCCAGGAACCAAGATCCCATATGCTGTAGAACAACTAAGCCTGTGTGTCATGACTACTGAGCCCGAGTGCTCTACAGCCCACGCTCCTCCACGAGAGGAGCCACTGCAATGAGAAGCCCGCACACTGCAACTAGAGAGTAGTTCTGCTTGCCACACCTGGAGAAAGCCCAGGCACAGCAGTGAAGATCCAGTGTAGCAATAAATAAGTGAGCAAGTTAACTAATTAATAAAAAAGTATTTTACTTGCTATGTCCCAGACAATGAAACAAAAGTTCAAAGGGATTTGCAACATTTACTCCAAGTCAGACAGATAGCAAGTGGCCCTGCAGAGCAATGTCCTACATCCCCTATGGCCTCCAGGACCTAGGACATCACAGGACCAATAACTGTTGTTCAATGAATAGGCAGCATCTCAGAGTCTCCTGATGCTTGCCAGTCTGCCTTTCCTGCAGGTGGTCCAAAACTTCTGTGGCCAGGAGCAGGGAATGTGACATTCTTGGGAGGTTTTAATGACATTTCACCACAGTGTGCATGGTGAGTCTCATAAGTTCTCTTAAAAGCAAGAAGAGTCATTATCTAAAGTGATTTTTGCTTCCAGGGCATACTTCAACACACTCAGCTTTGTCATAAGTAATGATTGCTCTTTACTTAAATGATAGACTTTGGTTTGGTAGTTAGCATTTCTTAATGTCATCTTCTTTTAAAAAGATGAGATTCATACTACAAAGACTTACAAAGTCTAGGTCTCCTTTTCTGCTGTAAATTTATCTTGATGTTTATCTCCACTCTAGAGTCCTCCACCTGTGGGTCTAGTAGGAAAGCTTGGGGTGGGGTAATAGAAAAACAAGATCCAATTGCAATGGGAAGGGGATGTCTCAGATTATTCTTATCTGAGGAATCTGTGTCATATCTTAATAGATGCCACTCTGATTTTTATCAGGAGATAGAATACCAAAATGCACTTTTAATTCTTTTGGAAGCTCACCAAGGGAAAGTAACTACCAATGACGTACTATACAGTCTCAGAGGCATGACTGGGATCCGCTTTGTGTGCCTGCCTCTTGCCAAGCTCTAACTAACCTCAGTCCCCACTGAACATGCAACTGGGTAGAACTTCAAGGACAGTGACCTTGACTGATAGGGCCAAATGAGGAAGTTAGGGGACAGTGGGCTAAGATTGTAGCTGGGGAAATGCCTCAGTATTATACCCATGACTGCCAAATCCATTGTTAAACTTTCCTCCTATGTTAAGAAATAATCATAGGCAAGAAGCCAGTAATAATAACGGTGACAGTTAATACTTACTGAGCACTTAACACACATCAAGCTCTGTTTTAAACTCTATACATATATTGTTTTTTTTTAAACAACAGAAATTTGTTATCTTACAGTTCTGGAGATCAGAAGTCCAAGATCAACATGGCAGCAGTTTCGATGATGTCCTCTTCCTGGCTTGTAGATGGGCACCTTCTCCTTGGGTCCTCACATGGCCTTTTCTCTGCTTGTGCTGTGGGGGTAGTCATATATATATATATAAATTGTAATTTTAAAAATATTTATTTTATACTGCTGCATAGTTGGTTAACAATGTTCTGTTAGTTTCAGCAAATATATTCAGTTATGCATATGTGTGTACATCTATATGTATCTATAGTTTTTCAAATTATTTCCCATTTAGATTATTATAGAATACTGAGCAGTGTTCCCTGTGCTATACTGTAGGTCCTTGTTGATTACCTGTTTTAAATATAGCAGTGTGTACAAGTCAATTCTTGGAGAAGGAAGTGGCAACCCACTCCAGTGTTCTTGCCTGGAGAATCCCAGGGACGGGGGAGCCTGGTGGGCTGCCATCTATGGGGTCGCACAGAGTCAGACACAACTGAAGCGACTAAGTGCGAGACTTTAAACAGACCTCACGCACACTGCCCNATGGACAGGGAGGCCTGGCGTGCTGCGATTCATGGGGTCGCAAAGAGTCAGACATGACTGAGTGACTGAACTGAACTGATATACATATCAAAACAAATATATAAAATAGGCATATTTTCAAATAGTAAAACTGTCACAAAATAAAAATTCACCACAGATTAATGAAAATGAATAATTAACAAACAAGAAGACCTCTAGCCTCACTAATTTATCAGAGAAATATTAATTAAATTATAGGAAGTTGAAGTCTGTACCATAAGATTGACAGTATTAATAAGTTTACACTGAAACTTTTAGAATTCTTTCAATTTAAATTAGAAATAGGACAGAAAATCCAAATAAAATTTACTTACTTATAAGGAAATGTATTACTCTGTAAAACTGGAGGTAATTTGAGCTTCAGGTCGTTAATGACTTGGCCATGGCCTCTTTCCTTTTTGAACTCCTCTCCTATAGGTCATTTCGTCATAAGGATGCCTCACCTCCATTAGCCTGAACTGAGTGTTGACTGTGTTTTTCCTTAAATCAGTCTTTCTACTAATATTTATCCAGCAAACCATGATATAATTACCACTGTGGTATTTTGCAGATGATGTACTATTCCATCCTGGAACCCTTCATCAGGTCCTGTCTCTCTTGTGTTTGAACATAACTGTATCAGCACACACAGTCATCCAGTTCTAAATTCTGCACCCTTTCTACTACATCCTTTTGCTGTTCTAACAGTGTAATCTTTAGTGATCTTTTTATGCTATTTGTTTGCAAAATTAATAAAGATGCTTCCCTGGTGGCTCAGTGNATAACTGTATCAGCACACACAGTCATCCAGTTCTAAATTCTGCACCCTTTCTACTACATCCTTTTGCTGTTCTAACAGTGTAATCTTTAGTGATCTTTTTATGCTATTTGTTTGCAAAATTAATAAAGATGCTTCCCTGGTGGCTCAGTGGGTAAAGCATCTGCCTGCAATGCAGGAGACCTGGGTTTGATCCCTGGGTCAGGAAGATCCCCTGGAGAAGGCAATGGCAACCCACTCCAGTACTCTTGCCTGGAAAATCCCATGGACAGAGAAGTCTGGTAGACTATAGTCCATGGGATCACAAAGAGTTGGACACAACTGAGTGACTTCACTTTCACTTTCATGGTCTGGGATATCATACAAAAGTCACTAATGCTGAGTTGGTAGCTGACATTAAGTAATTATTCAGTTTATTAATTAATCAATCAATTCAAAATGTATTAGAAGTTTATTTTTCTCCAGGTAACTGGTCAACTTCTGAAATCACAAACATGAGTAACACCTGTTCTTGGCCTTTGAGGAATTTGGTTGTGTAATGGCTGCACTATTTCCAATCACCATGTAGATGGCTGCTGCCATTCGTTATTATTATGAAACTGCAATGGTTTCTTACGCAGATTCACCCATTTGACATTTTCCATTCACAGCTCTTGCTGTAAATTTGGAAAAAATTTACTCACTGAAGTTTTTACCATTGTTGCCTTAGGAAGTCTGAAATTGTATTAGTATCACTCACAGTTGTTTATGATTTTAAGGAGAGAAAGGAGGCTTGGCACTTACTGAGGGACACTGATGATGTTGCCCTGAGGATGAAGACTTTGGAAGGCCCAAACACAGAGCCTAAGTCAGGGAACTTGGCCCTTTCCCACTATAGATTTTTCTGTTTGTTTGAAAACAACTATCTTACTACATCCCTCAGAAAGAGCCACAGCTTATGGAAGACACTATTTACCTACCATGCTTCCATTTTTTTAATCAACAAGTCCAGGATTTTGCTCATCAATGGACTTAGATTAAACACAGAGGAGGGGCTAGAAATCTACATTCCTCAATCCAGGAAAATCTATAGTCATATAAGAGATGGCTGGCCTCTGAGACATTTTTCATTCAATAAATACAGTTAACCCTTGAACAATGTGAAGGTTAAGGGCTCCAACCCCCATAAAGTAAAAAAACCTGTGTACTACCATCTCTGCCTCGAAAGCAAAGGAACTGATAAATGGCTCAGCCAAGATCAGGAAGCTGAAACTGTTTGGATAGAATCAGGACTCATCCTGTAGCCTTTTTTATTCTACCATTGGAGTCTCTAATAAAACACAATCTCTGCCCCTTCTACTTAAAGATCTGTAAGACAAAAATGCCGACATTATTTTTACCAAAAAAAAAAAGTCTGCCTATAAGCCAACCGACACCATTGAAACCTGTTTTGTTCAAGGGTCAACTATATTTCTGAACTCTTATTCTGTGCCAGATGCCTTTCTGGGTGCTAAAGAGATGTGAGCCAAAGCCTGCTAAGAATAATTGGGAAGTTATTGCTTTCATCCTATAGCACCCACCTCCTTATGTAACTTCCTCTTTCTTGTTTGAAGGGTGGGCATTATGGCTGGAGCTGCCCCAGTTCCCTGGTGGCTCAGCTGGTAAAGAACCCACCTGCCAAGGCAGGAGATGCAAGAGAGGCGAGTTAGATCCCTAAGTCAGGAAGATCTCCTGGAAAAGAAAATGGCAACCTGCTCCAGTATTCTTGTCTGGAAAATTTCATGAACAGAAAAACCTAAAGGGCTATAATCCATGGTGTCACAAAGAGTTGGACATGACTGAGTGCATGCATGCACGCAGCATTCACAGTAGCAACAGGAGGGAAAAGCTAATGGAATTGGATCATATACTCATACTCCTTATTGTATAAGAGAAACCAACGCACTTATTTTGTTGAAAGCCATGATGATATAGGTTCTTTTTATTTTATTAGCAATAGAGAAAATTCTGTTTTCATGGTGTCTATTTCAATGTCATTTTTTAAAATATAAATGTATTTATTTTAGTTGGAGGATAATTACTTTACAATATTGTATTGGTTTTGCCATACATCAACAAAACCCACACATATAAACAATCTGAATCACAAAAAATAGGGCAAAAAGAATGAAATTTATAAGTCCATGCCTAGGGTTCCAAGGAAAAGTATTTTTGCAGAATATTGCAATAGTTATTTTGTTATTATGAGATACTCTATTATCCAAAGAATTTGGAACACTTCATAATAAAGTTAAGCATATTTGTTTCTCTAGAACCCCTCAAGCCTTTAGTATAAGAAGATGTACAATGAATCATGAAAAGACAAACAGTGTGCAAAAGTTTCTCCTTTTCTGTAGACTATGGAACCTACTCTTCCTAGAGCATTTTAAGAGACTGGTGTTCTGAAAAATAAACTTTTAAAATCATCATAATTTATTAACTCAAGCTCTTTGTGAACTGATTCAAAATACAGATAGAAAAAAGGAAAACTAAAAGGACATCACACCACAGTTAAACACACTAAAAATTCTAACAGAGCTCGTTCTGATATTCAAGAAAACTTAAGCACTAAAGCAGCTTCAAAAACGTAAATATTCTAAGTACAAAGCAACCTTAAGTGAAAATGTCAAGGACTGCCATGCCAATTTGGCATTCTCAAAAGAGAAAAAAGAAGACTGTTTATACATTTTATGCTGCTACTACTTATCACATAATGACTAACATGGCCAAATATATAAAAATATTTCATCTTCAATATAACATAAAATGTATCAGTTCATTATGTTAATTAATAAAATTTAAAAGTTGACAGTCAAAAATAGCTCAAATTTTTATGAATCAAAGAAATACTGTAACAAATTTAAGAATAAAGCTAAGTATTCATGGAAGTAAAGTTTAATTGTTCTGATTTTTGTTTTACTCTTTACAATGTTTTATGATTCAATATTCAGTAACCAATCTGCCAGTTGGCTTTGGTTCTATATTTCTCAGTGTGACATTCATTGGAAGAAATCTTATTTTGGGAATGTTGAACACAGCACAGTGGAAAGGTACTTTGTCACTTTGCCGCCATCATGTGGATATTAAGTTTACTAAATGTGGGGAAAGTGTGACCTTAAAAAATAGTGTGTTGAGTCTTTAGGTTTATCTCAGTACTTGTCATCCTGGGCCCCATGGACTCCCTAACTAGTCTGCGTGTGTGTTAAGTCGTTACAGTCGTGCTGACTGTTTACGACCCCATGGACTGCAGCCCACCAGGTTCCTCTGTTCATGGGATTCTCCAGGCAAAAACACTGGAGTGAGTTGTTCTCCTCCAGAGGACCTTCTTGACCCAGGAATTGAACCTGCATCTCTTATGTCTCCTGCATTGGCAGGTGGGTTCTTTACCACTAGCACCACCAGGGAAGCCCCTACAGGACCCCAAAAGCTCCTGAAAGGAAACATAAACTTTTTCTGGGAACTTTCATCATAGCCTAAAGACATAGTGATCAGACAAAAGGTAGGAACCTTTTGTATGAGTTATAAATCAAAACGTAAGAGCTAAAAACATAAGAGAGTATTTTTTGGTGGCCTTGATATGGCCTACCCTTGATATTGAAGCCAACACATTTATTCTTGCATCTTCAGTCTTCACCAATATTTTTTTTTTCTCTTGGGGCCTGGTGTATTGTCTTTTAAAACTTGTGAATGTTTCTCCTTTCTCCAACATAATGTGTATGAGAAATAAGCTTGCAAACTTTAAGCAAATGCTCAAACTGCAATGAGACTCTGCTTTCAAAACCATGACTTTGGGACATGAGAGAAGAAATTCTATCATGTCTAATATTTACTAAAATCACTGTTCTGCAAGAGCTGAAATCAGCATGCTTTCCTTCACTTACTATAACTGAACATTCAAATAACTAGTGAACAACTTTCTTTAGACAAAATTTCAATGTATTATGTCAAGTAAAGAAGTCTGTCTACAAACTAGTAGGAAGCTTCTAAACAGCTGGCATAATTCTCCACGTATTGTCTTTATGCTGAAATTCAAATGTTGGATTAAAGATGCATTTAATCCAATCACAGCGATTACTTAAGGACTCCCAGCTGTTATCTCCACAGTGATGGCTCATGTCAGACATTGTACCTGGTTGACATATACAAGGCATCTGTTGTATAGGATGAACCCTGACACTGGTCATGTCTCTTCTGGAACAAAGAGAATATAAAACGCCCTAATAAAGCCATCACTGGTGTTTCCTGTTTTGTTGTTGAATTTTTATTTTAGGTTTGTAGATCAGATGCATAGTACATTTCAACAAAACTTGACAAACAGGTTTTTGCTGAAAATGCACTACCAGGAGCAGATTCAGAAAGTAGTGTCTCTATCTGTGAGATTTTCTAAGGGACTCAATGAGAAAGAAAAGTCAAGTTTTAATTAAGGAAATGTTATTAATAGAATAAGTCTGTAAGTAAACATATATTTAAATTTTTTCTCAGTCACACAATTCTGTAACCCAGTGAGTCTTCTTACATCCCATCCAGCTCTGAACAGCTCTGTCCAAGAGGACATCGAAGGATGATAAAATGTTCCATGTCTACCTTGCCCACTCTGACCACTTGTGGCTATTCACCTCTTGCAAGTGTTGTTCCTATGACTGAGGAACTGAATTTTTAGCTTTATTTACTTTTAATTAATTCAAATTTAAATAGGCGCACATGTCCAGTGGCTACTATATTGAATCTCTCACCCTAAAGAATCCAATGTACAGAGAAACAATGTATTCAGTTATCAGTCACTTTGTAGATCATAATGATTTATTTATTTTTTATATTTTTTCAGCATAATCTAATTTTATTTTATGTTGGAGTATAATTGCTTTACAATATTGTTTTAGTTTTTGCTGTATAACAAAGCGAATCAGCTATATGTACACATATATCCCCTCTCTTGGACCTCCCTCCCAACTCCCCCTCATCCCAACCGTCTGAAAGTCATCACAGAGCACCAAGATAAGCTCCCTGCGCTTTGTAGCAGGTTTCCTCTATAGCAGGTTCCCATGATCTATTTCATACATGATAGTATATTTATACCGTTAACATGAAAGGCGGGAACAATGGAGGTGTTTACCTCCTTTGCATTCTTTGGAGATGTCTGGAGAGAGGTTAGCCTTAGTCTGTTCACTGTGAAGTGTAGAGCTTGGTTTAAATCTGAAATTCAACACACAGCAGTGTAGTAACATTAAAAACCATCTAACAGATATTTTATTCTGTGGAAAACAAGTTGTTTAGTGATGATCAAAAAGTAATTTCTAAATTGAAGATACTCAGCGAATAAATAAGCTGAAATTTTCAGCTAAGAAAAGCTAGCATGGTGTGAACCCTTTTATAAAGGGCAGAACTCATGCACCCTAGTGCTTGGCTGCTCAGCCCCAGATACCCATGGCACAGCTGGAGACTCAGCTGCTCTGTGCAGGCAGGGAGAATGTGCTCCCCCACCAGGGGAGATGTGTTTCAGCTTGATCCAGGCAGGTGACACAAACTATATGGAAATATTGAATGTAAGTTTGGAATAGCAATGCAGGTAAACATTGATGTGGGCAGAAGCTTACAAGTGTGGTTCTCAACAGTTATTTTAGTACAGAAATTTGCTTTTTTTTTTAATTGAAGTATCATTGATTTACAGTATTATATTAGTGTCAATTGGATAGCATAGTGATTCAGTATTTTTGCAGATTATACTCCTTTATAGGCTACTACAATATCAGTTCAGTTCAGTGGCTCAGTCGTGTCCAACTCTTTGTGACCCCATGTACCGTAGCATGCCGGGCCTCCCTGTCCATCACCCTCTCTGGAGTTCACCCAAACTCATGTTCATCCAGTCGGTGATGCTATCCAGCCATCTCATCCTCGGTCGTCCCCTTCTCCTCCTGCCCCCAATCCCTCCCCGCATCAGAGTCTTTTCAAATGAGTCAACTCTTCGCATGAGGTGGCCAAAGTATTGGAGTTTCAGCCTCAGCATCAGTCCTTCCAAAGAACACCCAGGACTGATCTCCTTTAGAATTGACTGGTTGGATCTCCTTGCAGTCCAAGGGACTCTCAAGAGTCTTCTCCA
>SJYV01008076.1:121101-134617 GCA_006410875.1 Neotragus pygmaeus
AAATCATTTTTTTAATAAAAATTACTTCAAAATAACATCCTTATAGAATAGTTTTATATATATATATATATATATATATATATATTCAAGTCACTGAGGAGGTCTTCCATCTTCCATCTGAACATATACATATACTATATACCAGAAATGAGAAGATTAGTAAATTTAAATCATTGCTATTTTGACTTGAAGTGAATAACTTAAAAGTGAAAATTAGCCAAAACTTGCACAGAAAGAGACATTACAAAGTTTTTAATTGTTATTTGAAATGCTATTTTGGAGCATTATTTTACTTACTGAGGTACTGTAAATTTCATAACAGATGATTGACAAAACCACTACATATTAATATGTTGCATATATTAGAATATATTATTTGCAATAAAGATTTACCTATTTATACAAAAACAAGTGTTTTAATTTCAAACAGTCAAATTTAGTTGGTTAAATAATTATAAAATTTACCAAGGGGTACAAATCTATAGATGCTATCTTTTTATTGGTTTGGGCTTCCCAGGTGCCTCAGTGATGCCTCAAGCATCTGCCTGCAATGCAGGAGACACAGGTTCAATCTCTGTATCAGGAAGATCTCCTGGAGAAGGAAATGGCAATCCACTCCAGTATTCTTGCCTAGGAAATCCCATGGACAGAGAAGTCTGGTGAGTTCATGAGGTTGCGAAGAATCTAAGTCGACTTAGGAACTGAACACAGGTGTGTATTATTTGTTTATTATTAATACAGAGATCAAGATGTAAAAATAATCTAATTCCACTCTAATTTGGCAATGGTCACATTAGTTCAAACAACATAAGGACATGTAATTTTAAATTATTTTTAAAGTATTCATAAAATCAAATGTGTGGAAGTCCTGTGCAGCTTTACTCTCATCTTTTTATTTTATTTTATTTTTTTACTTTACAATAACTGTATTGGTTTTGCTTTAAGCCAACTTTTTCACTTCCCTTTTTCACTTTCATCAAGAGGCTTTTTAGTTCCTCTTCACTTTCTGCCGTAAGGGTGGTGTCATCTGCATATCTGAGGTTATTGATATTGCTCCCGGAAATCTTGATTCCAGCTTGTGCTTCTTCCAGCCCAGGGTTTCTCATGATGTACTCTGCATATAAGTTAAATAAGCAGGCTGTCAATGGGTCTAATACTCTGTGTTATACAGTAAATCTTTTACTTATCTATTTTATATATAGTAATCTGTATCTGTTAAACCCAGAGCCCTAATTTGTTCCTCCCCCATTTCCTTCTCTCCTTTAGTAACCACAGGTTTTTTTTTTCCTATGTATGTGAGTCTGTTTTGCATATATATTCATTTGTATTACTTTTTAGATTCCACATGTATGTGATAATATACAGTATTTGTTTTTCTCTGTCTGACTTATTTTACTAAGCATAATACTGTATAGTTTCATCCATGATGCTGCAAATGGCAGTATTTCATGCGTTTTTATGGCTGAGTAATAGACATATGTCATAATTTTTTATCCATCATCTGTTATTGGGAACATGGGCTGGTTCCGTGTCTCAGCTATTGTAAATAGTGCGGCTATGTACATTGGGAATGCATGAAATATACAAAAATTATCTGTTCATGCATTATTGACTCAATGGACATAAGTTTGAGCAAAGTCTGGGAGACAGTGAAAGACAGGGAAGCCTGGCATGCTATAGTCTGTGGTGTCACAAAGAGTCAGACACAACTGAGCGACTGAACAACAAAAATGGATACTACTAGCAGATGTAAAGGCATGGAGAGCAAACTTCGTAGCAATTAGGTTTGGATCTTCATCAGCTGAGGTTCAATGGTAAACACCACACACATATAAACTTTTCCTGTCTTCTTTATAATTTTAAAATTCTTTATTTTCTCTTCCACTAACAGATGTAGCATGAATGCTTCTTTTAGCTTTTTGATAATCTCAAGATGAATTTTACAGGAGCAGCTCACCCTAAAGCACACATCAAGAAATGATTTGTTGTTGTTGCTTCCTTTTCTCTTTACCTCACAGGTTGCAGCTCAGTAAACTTAAGCTATATAAGCCTGGATCAGAACAGTTCATACGTTCAAGAAATACCCCAATCCTTTTATTCCTTCAATAATTTTAAGTTTTTTTTAATCTCAGTTTTATTTTGCACATGACAATTTGTGTGTGTGTATGTCTGTTTTTGTTTTTTTCCATATTTATTTATTTATTTAGGCTGTACTGGGTTTTCCTTGCTGCTCTCAGTTGCAGTGAGCTGGGGCTGCTCTGCAGTTCTGTTGTGTGGGTTTTTCACTGTGGTGGCTTCTCTTGTTGCAGAGCACAGGCTCTAGGGTGCATGGGCTTCAGTAGTCGCCGCATATGGGCTTAGTCGCTCCAAGGCATGTGGGATCTTTCTGGACCAGGGATCAAACCTATGTCCCTTGCATTGGCAGGTGGATTCATTACCACTAAGTCACTAGGGATGCCCTGAACTTGAAATGTTTTAATTTTTTTTTTTCTTTTTAAAGTTATATCTCATCTATACATACATCAGGGCTTCCCTGGTGGCTGAGATGGTTTAAAAAAAAAAAAAANACTGAGCGACTGAACAACAAAAATGGATACTACTAGCAGATGTAAAGGCATGGAGAGCAAACTTCGTAGCAATTAGGTTTGGATCTTCATCAGCTGAGGTTCAATGGTAAACACCACACACATATAAACTTTTCCTGTCTTCTTTATAATTTTAAAATTCTTTATTTTCTCTTCCACTAACAGATGTAGCATGAATGCTTCTTTTAGCTTTTTGATAATCTCAAGATGAATTTTACAGGAGCAGCTCACCCTAAAGCACACATCAAGAAATGATTTGTTGTTGTTGCTTCCTTTTCTCTTTACCTCACAGGTTGCAGCTCAGTAAACTTAAGCTATATAAGCCTGGATCAGAACAGTTCATACGTTCAAGAAATACCCCAATCCTTTTATTCCTTCAATAATTTTAAGTTTTTTTTAATCTCAGTTTTATTTTGCACATGACAATTTGTGTGTGTGTATGTCTGTTTTTGTTTTTTTCCATATTTAGTTATTTATTTAGGCTGTACTGGGTTTTCCTTGCTGCTCTCAGTTGCAGCGAGCTGGGGCTGCTCTGCAGTTCTGTTGTGTGGGTTTTTCACTGTGGTGGCTTCTCTTGTTGCAGAGCACAGGCTCTAGGGTGCATGGGCTTCAGTAGTCGCCGCATATGGGCTTAGTCGCTCCAAGGCATGTGGGATCTTTCTGGACCAGGGATCAAACCTATGTCCCTTGCATTGGCAGGTGGATTCATTACCACTAAGTCACTAGGGGTGCCCTGAACTTGAAATGTTTTAAATTTTTTTTTTCTTTTTAAAGTTGTATCTCATCTATACATACATCAGGCCTTCCCTGGTGGCTGAGATGGTTTAAAAAAAAAAAAAATCTGCCTACAATTCAGAAGACATGGGTTCTATCCCTGGGTCGGGAAGATCCCCTGGAGAAGGGAATGGTTAATGGCTACCCACTCCAAGTGTTCTTGTCTGGAGAATTCCAAGGACAGAGGAGCCCCCCAGAAGGCTACAGTCCATGGGGTCACAAAGAGTTGAACACAACTGAGCGACTAACACTTTCACTTTCATACATACATATGTGTAAAAATATTCAACCATGCATAAAGGATAGATACATAAATATTTAGAAATTTATCATAATATCCTTAATAAGTAACATGTATGCTTCAGTTAAAGATATTTAGTTTCAGAAACAAGAATGGAAGAATGGCTTTACTATTATTACCTTTAATTCTATATGTATAAAAGTCAGAATAATTTTCCATTGGAAAAATATTTCACTTTAAGTGAACAATATTACTTGTAGAAAATTTTAAAATATGTGTATGAATTAGTATGAGTCTAAAGACTAAAGGAAATATAAATTTACTTTAAAATAAAAAGTGAGTACCTATTTAAAACTTATGACACATTATTTCTGTCATTTTAGAGTCATGCTTGCCATGTTAATATAACTTAATTTTATTGGATTCAGCATTGTAGGGATACTTGAAAGTAGTAACTAGATTGTTTAGTAGTTTTAGAATTTGATTTTGAGAAAAGCATCCACAACTTGAAAATCAGAGTGAGGCTTCCTGCCTAGATTTGTTATTTACTATTTAACTGGAACTCAGACACTGTGGAGTTGGTCAATTTGTCGATTGCTGCCCAGGACAGAATGTAACTAATGTTTTGCCTGGTAGGACATTCACAAGTTTTTAATCTATCAATCTTGTTCTAATTTTTTTAATGCTGATAAACATCCAGTTCCCAAAAATTCTCAATGATCCAGTTTTGCAATTAGCATTTCCCTCACCAATTAGTTGAATTAAGTTTTGGCATCAGAGTATTCTTTATGAGATATGCATTTTTACCTCCTGAAAATTATGCTTTGACATGACATTTGACCATAAAGTACATTAATCAGACTTTGACCGGATGGGAAGAAGAGATTGACCTCTTATCAGACTAAGGACTACCTTTGTGACTGTAGATCATTATGTATGTACAAGAATACTCTCCATTCCCTAGGGACCTAGTTTAGGGTGGAGTGGGTACTGCTATTTTCTACATTAAGTTCTTATGAAAGTGCCATCTAAACACCTCCATTAGTTAGGAGTTTAAAAGTCTGTGTTTTCTCATGACTGAGAACTTAATACAGCTCAGAATTTTGCTTGCTATTGATATTACTTGCAAGCAGTAGAGTTGATAGGATTTGAAGAATAGTTTCATTGTGTTATAAGTTCATTTTTATATCTTCAATCAATTCTAGTTAGAGGCCACCTCCTTCTGCATAAAGTGAGCCTATTTTCCCAGGAACAGCTGCATATAAGCTCCTTTATTAAGTTATGCACACTTTTGCTAAATTAGAATCCTCTTCTGTTCTCTGTGTCCCAATATATTATCTCACTCAGGTCGTAACATTTTTAAAAAAGAGATCATGTCATAAACGTGTTTATATATCTCATGATACTTAGCACATACAATCTTGCTTTCTGTAAACAGTCCATGTGGTGGAGCAGAAAGAGGCATGAGTTAGTTCAGTCCCAAGCCAGAACCCTAGTTCCGCCATTGTGCATTAGACCACGTACCGCATTCATCATCTGCAAAGTGAGAGTAACTTGTAAGCCTCACCATCAAGATCTTTGTATGATGTGATGGAAAGTAAAGGGATTTGGGAGTTAGACTTGAGTTCCTATCCTAATTGTTTCCTGATCACAAAATGGAAGTAAAAATAATCAGCCTTTCATGTTATGAGATTTGAATTAGATGATTCAGGTAAAGCTTCTATCTTTAGTCTCTGATGCCTAGTAGGTTTTCAATAAGTATTTATTCCCCATTTACAAAACTTTTTCCAGGTTGTCTGAGCACAGTCAAACATACTAGAGTAAATCCAATATCAAAAGGAGCAAGTAGAGTCTTGAAAACCCTTGCTTATATAGTGTATGTAAAAAAAGATTAGAAATTCAAGTCCACATAGCACTGTCTCCATTCAATAATTCCGTGACTCCACCTCCAATTCACACCTCCCAATACTTCAATCTACTTACCACTCTTACTCCTCCTCTGATCCTATAATCACTGAGGCCACAAATAGCCCTATGAATTACACATTATAGGGGATTATGTAATGACATCCTACTCCGTCTCTCTTCTAAAGCTGCCTCTTCAGGTCACTCCTTCCTTGCTAAAATACTAGCTATAGTCCTTGATTCTCTAAGGAATTTGTATTCCTGATTTATCTGTCATTTAAATACTGTGGCCTTGACTTCCCTGGTGTTCCAGTGGTAAAGAATCCACCTTCCAATCCAGGGGATGTGGGTTTGAGCTCTGATCCAGGAACTAAGATCCCACACATCTCGATACAACTAAGCCTGTGTGTTTTAATGAAGAGCCCATGTGTAGCAACAAAGATCCAGCCCAGCCAATAAATAAATAAATTAACATAAATTGTATAAATAAATAAATATTTCTGGCTCTCAGTCATTGCTTTTCTTGTAACACTTTCTTAGATAATTTCATAAACCAACTTTGTTTCATTCACCTTCTCTGTGATGATAATTCTCTAATGTATTTCTTTCCTGACCTTTAGAATCTTATCAACAAATTGCTGCTGAATAACTACATTTAAATATCCTTATAATTTACATGTCAAAAGAAAACTCTATTTCATGTTTAACCTGGATTTGCCTCAGATATTCTCTATCTCATTTGCTACAATTAGCATTCCTCTAGTTTCTGAAGTTAGAAACTCAGTTGCTCAGGGTTCAAATGAGGATGATGTACTAAAGGAGCCACTCGCAGAGGGAGGAGCACGGTAAAGTAAGTTGAAACTCTCAGAGCCCAGCAAAAGTAGGGAGGCTAGGGCTGAAGCTGGGCTTCCCTAGTAGCTCAGATAGTAAAGAATTTGCCTGTAATTTGGGAGACCCAGGTTTGATCCCTGGGTCAGGAAGATCCCCTGGAAAAAAGAATGGCTACCCACTCCAGTATTCCTTCCTGGAGAATTCCATGGATAGAGGAGCCTGGCAGACTACAGTCCATGGGGTAATAAAGAATCAAACACAAATGAGCAACTAACACTTTGTGGCTGAAGCCAGGCACCATGCAGAGCCCGATGGGAAGGACATGAGAAAGGAATGCACATCTAAGGTAATTTTCTAAGCAAAGATGCAGCACAAAGTCTCATACAATAGGCTTCTCCCTCTGGAATTTGATCTAATATTAGGAAGAATTTTTCAATTAAGCTAAGAATTTCTTACCTGCCTTTTATCGACTATGCTTTTCAGATGACATGTCTCTCATCTCTCCTTGCCATGCCACAGCTTTGCACTTCCAGCCCAAAATGTGACAGTTAGTGAAAATGTATTCCTTCTCCCTAATATATTTAGTTGGTACTCTAGTTTTCTTGCTCTGTGAATCTACAAAGGGAAAGTGGTTCTAAGACTTTTCATGCTGTGTGAGCTGAGTCCTTTGGGTAACATTGGGCATCACATTTTCTCCAGGCTAATCCATCAGGAGGACTATCAGAAAACTAATTCTTCAAGTTAGTGTTCAGTTGTTTTTGTGTGTGTGGAAGGGGTAGGGGGTATTAGTGTTTAATCACAGGAAATATGTTCTTAAAATGAGAGTTTGAAGTTTGGCATACACCGTTAAAAATGTTTCTCATTGGAAAAGCTGAAAACAGATGTTTTGGTCAAAAACTTTTCATTTATCTTGTGTGAAAGAGGAAATGTAATTGAATTGCCTACTAAAACTTAAGAGATTTTGAAAGTAGAGACAATCCTATGGTAAAGATGGTATGTCAGTAGCACCCTGCCCTTGCCTCAGATGGATCTTTTTTTTTTTTTTAATGTTGAGAGAGGGAAATCAGAGGTTATTATGGAACCCACATGAATACCTGGGTCATTCTCAATGGTCCCTGAGTTAAACAATAAAATCTCTTTGTGAACAAGCCTCAATTTCTGAATAAATTTGGATAAGTGGTTTTCTCACAAAAGTAAGATGTGTTCAATGTTCACACCTCTGCACCTCAGAGCATGCAGAGGGGGTGGGTCCTCATAAGGTCTGATAAAGTGAAACACACAGAGGGCAGAAAGTATGCTGTTTCCATTTCCTTGGAAACTAGCAAAAGAATGGACACCTAGTAGTTGCCAGCTAAATGCTATCTGTTTAATAAAATGTTTTCAGAAATCATTCCTTAATTTTAATCTACAAGGTTTGTAATTCCAGATTCTGCTTTATTTTCCCTCTTTTTCATAATTTTATTCATTCCTGTCTTTCCCACATAGGAACAAAGACAGTTTGGAGAGTTCTCTGTATCACATGCTTTAAGTTAACTGCTTATCTGAATAACAGTATTATAGTGTTAAACATAAAACTTTTATTGCTGATATGCAATGTCTACAACTATTTTCAAAGACCTTACTTATAGATTACTTTCTATAATCTTAAGATTGACTTTTCAGTTCTAGAGCGAGGTTTTTAAAGGAAAAGGTGTTGAAATTTAAACTTAATCCAGCTGTTTCTGGATTCATGTGTGTTTGTAGAAGCTGTTGGTGACTTTAAAAGTACATGAGAAAGTATGAATTTTTTCAAAAGCTTGAAAGGCCGCTTAATAACATTGCCACACTGTTATTAAATTATTAAACTTAATAATTGTTTGCTTAGGATTAAAATATCACTTGAATAGCCACAGAAATTAGTGTTGTTCATTTTGGAATCTTTGAATAGTATGCTGAGTGTGCGCCAGGACAAAGCCATGTACCCAGAGCGTAACCAGGAAACAGTCGTGGAACCATAACACAGCCTTAGGGACCAGGCTGCAGCAGCTAAGCTTGGAGCAAGGTCCAAATTCACAGCGAGGCTCCAATTCAGGCCCCAACTACAAAGGCAACATCCGTGCATCCATGTTTCTAGGGTTACCTTTCTGTAGTGACAATTTGGGGAAGATTTTCTTTGAGAAAGAAAAGACAATGCTTTTACTGAAAGAAAAACTGAAATACTGTTTGTGCCCAATTGTTCTGGGGTTGGTGGGAAGAGCAATTCTCTTGGAAACACAATTTGGTTTTGCTTGGGCTATTTTGGGGGTCACAACAATGGCAAAACATCTTTTATTAAAACCGGACTCTGGCATTACAGGCGCATATGAGCCATGGCCCAGGTATAAGATCATGGAAACAGTCTGACCCAGATCAATGAACTGCTTGGAAAGCGTTTTATAAAGGCTCTAGTAAGAGCAACTCAGGAGTGGAATGTACCAAGAAAGAGGAAATGTTAAACTCAGCCTAATCAAACATTTTTCTAATCCAAAGTTGAATATAATTTGGTCTTCCACAACCCAAGAGGCCCATCAAGTAGATAAATAATTTACCAGGTCCACAGTCAACTCAGCAGAGTATCTGTAAGTCATAAGACAAGAAATTAGGTACTGTCAAGGATCATTAGTGCCTCTCCTTTCATTCAAAACAGCTTGAGAAATTAGTTTACATAATCCACTTCTTCTAATGTGAACAGTTATATTTATAACTATGGTGAAGGGAAAGTGCTCTCACAGTCAATGACCTGGGTTCACATCCTTCCTTGACATGTGCTGGCCATGCATCCTGGAATAAATTGCATCTCCAAGACCTTTTTTTTCACATGGACAAGAAGGAGTGAGAGTGGTAAGAATACTCATAAACGCAGGATTTTTGTGACAATCACAAATATATTTGGAGAGATCTAGACATCTGTACTCAAAACACAGATTCTGCATTTAATAGAAACTATCAATAAACTATTTTTAAATTATAAAAGTGGAGTGCTAATGGAATTGGTTCTATGTGGCTAATGTGATCATATCTGCGAAGTGCTTTGCACAGTGCCTGGTCTGTATGGACACGAAACTTTCAATATATATATATTTATATTCATAAATGAGCAAAATAATAATGAGGAGGAGGAAGAGGAGAAAAGACCTCACTAAAATAAAAATTGATATAATTTCCACCAAAATTTTATCTTAATTCATGACATATCAAGTTGTAGCTTTGACACTTAGCTAAGCTAACTAAACCTCAAAAGAGAATTATAACATTTACCTAAGAGTTCTGCCTAGTCAAGGCTATGGTTTTTCCAGTGGTCATGTATGGATGTGAGAGTTGGACTATAAAGAAAGCTGAGTGCCAAAGAATTGATGCTTTTGAACTGTGGTGTTGGAGAAGACTCTTGAGAGTCCTTTGGACTGCAAAGAGATCCAACCAGTCCATCCTAAAGGAGATCAGTCTTGGGTGTTCATTGGAAGGACTGATGTTGAAGCTGAAACTCCACTACTTTGGCCACCTGATGTGAAGAGGTTGACTCATTTGAAAAAGCTCTGATGCTGGAAAGACTGACAGCAGGAGGAGAAAGGGACAACAGAGGATGAGATGGTTGGATGGCATCACAGACTCAATGGACATGGGTTTGGGTGAACTCCGGGAGTTGGTGATGGCCAGGGAGGCCTAGTGTGCTGAGGTTCATGGGGTCGCAAAGAGTCAGACACTACTGAGCAACTGAACTGAAGAAAAAGCTGGATTAAAACTCAGCATCCAGGAAATGGAGATCACGGCATCCAGTCCTATCACTTCATGGCAAATAGATGGTGAAAAAATGGAAACAGTGGCAGATTTTATTTTCTTGGGCTCCAAAATCACTGCAGATGGTGACTGCATACATGAAATTAAAAGACACTTGCTCCTTGGAAGAAAAGTTATGACAAACCTAGACAACGTATTAAAAAGCAGAGACATCACTTTGCCAAGAAAGTTCCATATAATCAAAACTATGGTTTGACAATTTTGCTTACCTTTCTGCTTCTACAAGAATTCCCTCCCCTATTTTCCAATAACATGTACTCACTTCTTTTGAGCCATAACTGGCAGTGTCTTCAAAGTCCAGATATCTACTAACAGTCTGTTAAAGACATTCTAGGTTTTGTCTATCATGTTCCCCCAAATTCTATCCTCTTTCACTGCCTAATTCCCAAACTACTCACACATTTCTCACACCTCATTTCCAGACACTAAAATATACATTAGTTTTCTATTGCTTCATGACAAATCACCATAAACTACTGTCTTGCAGGCAGATTCTTTACCCACTGAGTCACCTGGGAAGCTGAAAAGTACATGCCCAACATGAGGTTAGAATCCAGGGCCCTGAGACTGAGTCCCATGCTCTGTTGACTGAGCTAGTCAGGTGAAGACTTAAAAGAGCAACCACTCATTATCTCATGGTCTCTGTAAATCAGAAGACTGGGCAAGGCGTAAACAGGTTCTCCACTCAAGATCTCTGAAGGCTGCAATCAAGATATTAGATGGGTTTTGTTCTCAACTGGAGCTTGGGGTCCTCTTTTAAGCAGAATTGTCTTTGGCAGAATTGAGGCAGAAAAAGGGCACCATTTTCTTGCTGAAAGTTTTCTAGGACTCATTCTCAGTTCCTAGAGCCCACTGTCTTGTTCTAGCTTTGTAGCTCTTCCCTACATAGTTCACAACAGAACTCTGCTTTCTTCCAGGCCAGCAGGAAAGCATCTGTTGAACTCCTTGCTATTTTGAAGACTTACTTCAATAGTTCAGGTCCACTCAGGATAAATTCCCTGTTAAATAGCTTACAGTCAACTAAACAGTGTAATTATATCTGCTAAATCCACTTTGCCATATAACATAATGTAATCATGGGGTTGACATATCATCGTATTCACAAATTGTGCCCACACTCATGGAAACATATATTAGAGGAATTGCAAATTTGGAGAGCCATCTTGGAAGGCTGCCTAGCACAATTCTCCAAACGTAATTACAGGTACCCAAATGCTCAAAGCATGAAAAAACACTTTGAATCAGAAATTTAAAGATTAGAGAAAAAGTTAATGGACAAAAACAGAAATTTTTTTTTTTCCCTAAAGGGTGGTTGAACTCAGAAGAAATTCAAGAAAAAGATTAAGTTTATCTCAGAAAAATAAAGAGTAAGTTGATGTTTGGCAGAAACTAGCAAATTTCTGTAAAGCAATTATCCTGAAATTTAAAAATAAATCAATTTAAAATTTTTAAAAAGAGTAAATTGCAGGCTGTCTAAAAGAGAATAGACCCAAAAAAAAAAAAAAAAATTAAAGGGCCTCATGAAAGACAAGAACGCTTTAGTAGCTTTCTCTTAATCTTCATTTCCATAGTGACAATGGCAGTGGCACACAGATAAAAAGCCAAAAGTATCATGGGAAAAAAGTACTGGAAATGAAAGACAAGCAAAAAGAATAATAATAATGTTCATATTGTTGCATTTCTTAAAGAAAAATTAAAACAATAAACCAGAAATAATATTTCAAATTATAGTACAAGAAATTTTTATAGATATAGTAAAATACTACACATTGAAAAGATTGACCAGATATACATGCAAATTGCTCCAGAATTATAAACAAGACTTACCAAATAAAATAAATAGCTTTCAGAAATAAATCAAACAATCCATAAGTCCTATAAGGTAAAAAGAATGAATGGTTTATGAATAATAACAACACACCCCTATCTTCATTGCAACATAATTTACAATAGCCAAGGTGTGGAAGCACCTAAGTGTCCACTGACAGATGAGTAGATAAAGAAGATATATATATATATATATATAGACAGATAGATAGATAGATATATCTTCATATATATATATATATAGATATATCTTCATATATCTATATATATGATACTCTGCCATAAAAAATGAAATTTTGCCTTTTGAAACAACACAGATCTACTTGGAAGGTATTACATTTCATGAAATAAATCAGACAGAAAGAGAAACACTACATGTTATCACTTACAAGTGGAATCTAAAAAATAAATGAATATAACAAAAGAAAAACCAGACTCACAGATATAAAGAACAAGCTAGCGATTACCAGAGAAGAGAGACAAGGAGGTAGAAGAAGATGGGGGATTAAGAAGTACAAACTACTATGTATGATATAAATAAGCTACAAGAATATGTTGTACATCACAGGAAATACAGCCACTATTTTATAACAACTATAAATGAAGTATGATCTATAAAAATGTTGAATCACTATAGTGTACACTTGAACCTAGTGTCATATTATAAATCACCTGTATTTCATTTTTTTAAATGTAGTAAAACTGTCCCTATTTGCAGGTAAAATAATAGAATACTTGGAAAACTGCAGAGAATGAAAAATGACACAACTGATTCACACAGTAAGATAATCAGTGAAGTGGTGGTGGTTCAGTCATTGAGTCGTGTCCAACTCTTTGAGACCCAGTGGACTGTGGCCCACCAGGCCCCTCTGTTTATGGGGATTCTCCAGGCAAGAATACTGGAGTAAGTTGCCATTTCCTTCTCTAAATCAGTGAAGTAGTGTAAGGTATAAAATTAACATGTAAAAAATCAATAGCTTTCATAAACATAAACAATAAAAAGAGCACATAATAATAGAGAAGATGTCATTTAGAATAGCTACAAAGAAAAATACTTCAGAATAAACTTAACAAAAAATGGGCAAATCCTATGAGAGGAAAATGTTTGAAATATTTTTAAGTACTTAAAAGGATTTTCCCTGGTGGCTCAGCTGTTAAAGAACCAGTCTGCCAATGCAGGAGATGCATGTTTGACCACTCGGTCAGGTGATCCCCTGGAGAAGGAAATGGCAACCCACTCCGATAGTCTTGCCTGGAAAATTCCATGGACAGAGGAGCCTAGTGAGCAATATAGTTCATGGGGTCACAAAGAGTCAGACACTACTGAGCATGCTCTCACAAACAACTACTAAAAAACACAAAAGTAAGCTTGAATATGTAAAAGACATCCTCTTCAATTATAAGTAACATTATAAAGATGTCATTTTTCTAAAATTAATTGGTAGATTCAGTGACAATGAAAATGGCACACAGAAAAAAGCCAAAAGTATCAGAAAAAAAAAAAGTAGTGGAAATGAAGACAAACAAAGAAAAAAAATAA
>SJYV01008076.1:138638-163271 GCA_006410875.1 Neotragus pygmaeus
TCAAGCCAGGCTTCAGCAATACATGAACCATGAACTTCCAGATGTTCAAGCTGGTTTTAGAAAAAGCAGAGGAACCAGAGATCAAATTGCCAGCATCCGCTGGATCATCAAAAAAACAAGAGTTACAGAAAAACATCTATTTCTGCCTTATTGACTATGCCAAAGCCTTTGACTGTGGATCACAATAAACTGAAAAATTCTGAAAGAGATGGGAATACCAGACCACCTGACCTGCCTCTTGAGAAATCTGTATTCAGGTCAGGAAGCAACAGTTAGAACTAGACATGGAACAACAGACCGGTTCCAAATAGGAAAAGGAGTACATCAGGCTGTATACTGTCACCCTGCTTATTTAACTGACATGTGGAGTACATCATGAGAAACGCTGGGCTGGATGAAGCACAAGCTGGAATCAAGATTGCTAGGAGAAATATCAATAACCTTGGATATGCAGATAACACCACCATTATGGCAGAAAGTGAAAAAGAACTAAAGAGCCTCTTGATGAAAGTGAAAGTAAAAAATTGGCTTAAAACTCAACATTCAGAAAACTAAGATCATGTCATCTTGTCCCATCATTTCATGGCAAATAGATGGGGGAACAGTGGAAACAGTGGCTGGCTTTATTTTTTGGGCTCCAAAATCACTGCAAATAGTGATTGCAGCCATGAAATTAAAAGATGTTTACTCCTTGGAAGAAAAGTTATGACCAACCTAAACAGCATATTGCAAAGCAGAGACATTACTTTGCCAACAAAGGTCTGTCTACTTAAGGCTATTGTTTTTCCAGTAGTCATGTATGGATGTGAGAGTTGAANGGCTCCAAAATCACTGCAAATAGTGATTGCAGCCATGAAATTAAAAGATGTTTACTCCTTGGAAGAAAAGTTATGACCAACCTAAACAGCATATTGCAAAGCAGAGACATTACTTTGCCAACAAAGGTCTGTCTACTTAAGGCTATTGTTTTTCCAGTAGTCATGTATGGATGTGAGAGTTGAACTGTGAAGAAAGCTGAATGTCAAAGAATTGATGCTTTTGAACTGTGGTGTTGGAGAAGACTCTTGAGAGTCCCTTAGACTGCAAGGAGATCCAACCATTCCATCCTAAAGGAGATCAGTCCTGGGTGTTCATTGGTAGGACTGATGCTGAAGCTGAAACTCCAATACTTTGGCCAGCTGATGCGAAGAGTTTTGACTCATTTGAAAAAACCCTGATGCTGGAAAGGCTTCAAGGCAGGAGGAGAAGGGGTGATAGAAGATGATATGGTTGGATGGCATCACTGACTCAATGGACATGAGTTGGGTAAACTCCAGGAGTTTGTACTGGACAGGGAGGCCTGGTGTGCTGCAGTCCATGGGGTCACAAAGAGTCGGACATGACTGAACGACTGAACTGAACTGAACTGAACTGAAGTGTCATATGTTGGTTGGGTGCCTTCATATGGATGTGAAGGGAGAATGGCAAGAATCCATAGATGATGGGGATAGACGACCCAGGACTCTCATGCATGTAGCATGAGGCAAAACACCTCTGAAGATACTCCCTAAAGAAAATAACCATTTCACTGTAACTAATGATATAGCCAGCACTGGTTGAGGTTTGCACTCTGTTGGTACACCATCTCACAGAAGCTTCCCAGTACTCTAGGAAGAAAGGGAATGGCAACCAACTTGTTTCCCACAGAGGGAAATGGAGCCACCAGGTTAAACATCCAAAGAAAATGTGTGACTCCACAGAAGCCATTGTCAGTAAAAGCATACACAAATGGTGAATAAAGGGAAACTGTGGCATCTTCGTATATCCCTCCAGGGTTTAGGAGAAACAAACTATGAACCCAGGAGACATCTGGGCATGGTTCTCCACTCTGAGACCAGGGATCCCCACTCTGAGACCAGGGATCCCTCTCTCTCCAAAACCTGCTCAAGACATCAGCCCCTTCTTCTCATATTGTTCTATAAGCTCATTAAGTCAAAAGACCTCTGGGCTTTGTGGTGAGAGTTGGGGAAGACAAGCATAACAGGAGGCTGGAGAGGAACCAGGAGACCTATCAAGGACACTGGCCTAAATCCACATGAAGAATGTACTTATTTGAAGAATTTGCTTACCAAAGGAGAGTCAGAAGAACAAGTGAGAGACTGGAGATTTTGGCCTCAATGACCAGGTGGCTTGTATTTGTCTCAAGGATAAAGTTTGCTAAATCCGGAGAGAAAAAAATGAGGTATTGTGTAGTTGGGTGTGTAACACTAGGCTTCAAGAGAGTGGTCAGAGCTTCAGATATAAAGTTGAAAAGCAATTATGTATTTTTGGCGTTGGAAGCCTTATAGTAGAGAAGATGATCTGAAAAGAGTATAGATTAACAAAGAAAAAGAAATGAGAGGGAAACTAGGAGAACACTGTGGCCCAGATGCCAAGTTTAAAATACAAGTGTTTTAAAAAGAAGAGATTTAGCATCTCTGTCACTGAGAGTATAAGTAGTAGAATTGACCAGTGACTTTTAATAAATTAGATGATTTGCAATGACTTTGGGCAAATTAAGCTAATTGGCAGAAAGAATGGGGATTATTTTTCTTCTTTCCTAATGCCCTTCTTGACTTTCAAATATTTTGACTTGGCATTGGTGACTTTTCCTGTTTTGATTTTATGGCCCCAATTAATTTTCAGAACATTTTCTAAATCTCAAAATATGCTAACCATTGAAGGATGTGAACATTGAGCAATCAGAAAATAAAGCTAGAATTATATATTTTCACTCTTACAAATGTTCTATTCTTGTAAAATACTTGTGTCTTTATTCTAGTTATATAGCATATAATCTGGGTTAAAAAACAATTTTGGCTAAGAATCTTTATTTGGAGTTTAATAATTAAAATTCACTTTCTTAATATAGTTTGGAAATTCATTGTGTTAGTTTTGATCCTGCCTCATTTCAGGAATGACTGCTTAGGGTTTTTTGCTGTTGTTGTCATTAATGTGCTGAGATTCCAGAGTGCCATTGAATTAGTTCTCCTTGGGGTCACCTGATGCTTTAGACTGAACTACGTGCTCCTAAAATTCATATGTTGAAGAACTAACCCTCAACATGATGAAAGAGATAATTAAGATAAAATGAGGTCACTATAAGGACCCTAATTCAATAGGACTGGTGTACTAGCAAGAAAAAGGGATCAGGACACAGACACTCACAGAGGGATGAGGATCTGAAGACATGGGAAGGAGACGGTAATCTACAAGCAGAAGAAAGGCCTCAGGAGAAACCAACCCTGTTAACACCTTTATCTCGGATTTCCAGCCTCCAGAACTGTGAGAAGACATTAGTAAACTTCTGTTATGTAAACCACCTAGTTGTGGTATTTATTATTGTTAGCCCAAGCAGATTAAGACACCTGGAAATAAGACAAAATTGTTCCAATCTCAAGCCTCCCCCTTGCTCACTCAACATTAGTAAGGTATTTTATATTCATCAAAGATAGTTTCACTTTGTCAATCTGGTACTATGCTATCCATTTCTTCTATTCACCCCACAAATGTATTGATAAATATTTATTGTGCACTTATTATGCACCAAGCAGTTTTCTAGGTGCTAGAGAAACAGAAGGAAACAAAACCCAATGGAAGCATATGTTTCCAAGCCCAAAGAATGACAGGGGAATGGAGAGGGTGACTTAATTAAGGTCAAATGTAGAGTCACCTACAGAACTAGAAAGTCAGGATCTTGATTTCTAGTCCAGCTTTCTTTCAATTTTATCCAAACTTTCTACCATGCCTGGAGGAGGATTTCCACAAATGATTGTTCAACCTTTCTCCTCCAATAAAACCAATGACCAGAAATTTCATCACTGGAACTACATTTGCTCAAATCCTTTTTACTCATCTTATACCCACAACTGCATTATGATATTTTAAATATCATCCAATAAATTGTTTTACAAGTTTTTTATTCAGAAAGCAGTGGCTGCACTTTGCTGGACTGGCCGTGAGGAGATAACCCACATTCAAGATCAGGAGCGCCAGCTGCACTTTGCTGGAGCCACCATGAGGAAATACTCCATGCCCAATGGCAAAGGAGAAGCCCCAGCAAGATGGTAAGAGGGGTGAATTCACATTTAGAATCAAACCCCACTCCTGCCAGAGACTCTCAGAAGGCTCAAACATACCTTGTGTGCACTAGGACCCAGGAACCTCACAGAGACTGAGACAGAACTATATTTGAGCATCTCTGGTGGAGGTATGGGTCAGCAGTGGACTGCCACAGGGGCAAGGCTCTGGGTACAGCAGACTTAGGTATGGCATGAGCCCTCTTGGAAGAGATTACCATTAACCCCACCATAGAGCTACCAGAACTTACACAGGACTGGGAAATAGACTTTTTGAGGGCACACACAGAACTTTGTTTGCACCAGGACCCAAGAAAAAGGAGCAGTGACCCCACAAGAGACTGACCTAGACTTGCCCATGAATGTCCAGGAGTCTCCAACAGAGGCGTGGGTCGGCAGTGGCCTGCTGCAGAGCTGGGGGCACTGAGTGCATGCATTAGACCTTTTGAGGGAGGTCACCATTATCTTCATTACCTCCACCATAGTTTTGCACCAAGTAAATAGCAGGAGGGGAACACAGCTCCAACCATCAACAGAAAACTGGATTAAAGATTTACTGAGCACGGCCCCACCCATCAGAACAAGATTCAGTTTCCCCCTCAGTCAGTCTCTCCCATCATGAAGCTTCCATAAAGCTCTTATTCTTCTCCATTAGAGGGTAGACAGACCGAAAATCACAATCACAGAAAGTTAACGAATCTAATCACATGGACCACATCCTTGTCTAACTCAGTGAACCTATGAGCCATGCTGTGTAGGGCCACCCAAGACGGACAGGTCATGTGGAGAGTTCTGACAAAATGTGGTCCACTGGAGAAGGGAATGGCAAACCACTCCAGTATTCTTGCCTTGAGAACCCCATGAATGGTATCAAAAAGCAAAAAGACAGGACACTGAAAAATGAACTCCCCACATCAGTAGGTGCTAAATATGCTACTGGAGATCAGTGGAGAAATAACTCCAAAAAGAATGAAGGGACAGAGTCAGCAAAAACAACACCCAGTTGTGGATGTGACTGGTGATGGAAGTAAAGTCTGATGCTGTAAAGAACAATATTGCATAGGAACCTGGAATGTTAGGTCCAAAAATCAAGGCAAATTGGATGCAAACAGAAGATGACAAGAGTGAACATCAACATTTTAGGAACCAGTGAACTAAAATGGACTGGAATGGGTGAATTTAACTCAGATGACCATTATATCTACTACTGTGGGCAAGAATCCCTTAGAAGAAGTGGAGAAGCCTTCATAGTCAAAAAAAAGTCAGAAATGCAGTACTTGAATGCAATTTCAAAAATGACAGAATGATCTCTGTTCATCTCCAAGGCAAACCATTCAATATCACGGAAATCCCTGACCACTAATGCTGAAGAAGCTGAAGTTGAATGGTTCTATGAAGACCTACAAGACTTTCTAGAACTAACACCCAAAAGAGATATCCTTCTCATTATAGGAGACTGGAATGCAAAAGTAGGAAGTCAAGAAACACCTGAAGTAACAGGCAAATTTGGCCTTGGAGTGCAGAATAAAGGTGGGCAAAGGCTGATAGAGTTTTGTCAAGAGAACGCATTGATCATAGCAAACACCCTCTTCCAACAACACAAGAGAAGACTCTACACATGGACATCAACAGATGGTCAACACTGAAATCAGACTGATTATATTCTTTGCAGCCACAGATGTAGAAGCTCTATACAGTCAGCAAAAGCAAGACTGGGAGCTGACTGTGGCTCAGATCATGAACTCCTTATTACTGAACTCTCAAATTCAGACTGAAATTGAAGAAAGTAGGGAAAATCACTTGGAGAAGGCAATGGCACCCCACTCCAGTACTCTTGCCTGGAAAATCCCATGGGTGGAGGAGCTTGGTAGGCTGCAGTCCATGCCGTTGTGAAGAGTCAGACACGACTGAGGGGCTTCACTTTCGCTTTTCACTTTCATGCATTGGAGAAGGAAATGGCAACCCACTTCAGGGTTCTTGTCTGGAGAATCCCAGGGACAGGGGAGCCTGGTAGGCTGCCATCTATGGGGTCGCACAGAGTCAGACATGACTGAAGCGACTTAGCAGCAGCAGGGAAAACCACTAGACCATTCAGATATGACCTAAATCAAATTCCTTATGGTTATACAGTAGAAGTGAGAAATAGATTTAAAAGACTAGATCTGATAGACAGAGTGCCTGATGAACCATGGATGGAGGTTAGTGGCATTGTATAGGACACAGGGATCAAGACCGTCCACAAGAAAAAGAAATGCAAAAAAAGCAAAATGGCTGTCTGAGGAGGGCATATAGATGTTTGGAAAGCAGAGAAGTGAAAAGCAAAGGTGAAAAGGAAAGATATACCCATTTGAATGCAGAGTTCCAAAGAATAGTAAGAAGAGATAAGAAAGCCTTCCTCAGTGATCATTGCAAAGAAATAGAGGAAAACAATAGAATGGGAAAGACTAGAAATCTCTTCAAGAAAATTAGAGATACCAAGGGGACATTTCAGGCAGAGATGGGCACAATAAAGGACAGAAATGGTATGAACCTAACGGAAGCAGAAGATAGAAAAAAAGAGGTGGCAAGAATACACAGAAGAACTGTACAAAAAAGATCCTCCTGACCCAGATAATCATGATGGTGTAATCACTCACCTAGAGCCAGACATCCTGCAACAGGAAGTCACGTGGGTCTCAGGAAGCATCACTACAAACAAAGTTAGTGGAGGTGATGGAATTCCAGTTGAGCTATTTCAAATCCTAAAAGATGATGCTCTGAATGTGCTGCACTCAATATGCCAGCAAATGTGGAAAACTCAGCAGTGGCCACAGGAATTGAAAAGGTCAGTTTTCATTCCAATCCTCAAAAAGGCAATGCCAAAGAATGCTCAAATACCCACATAATTGCACTCATCTCACACACTAGTAAAGTAATATTCAAAATTCTCCAAGCCAAGCTTCAGCAGTACGTGAACTGTGAGCTTCCAGATGTTCAAGCTGGTTTTAGAAAAGGCAAAGGAATCAGAGATCAGATTGCCAATATCAAAAGCCTCTTGATGAGAGAGAAAGAGAAGAGTGAAAAAGTTGGCTTAAAGCTCAACATTCAGAAAACGAAGATCATGGCAACTGGTCCCATCACTTCATGGGAAACAGATGGGGAAACAGTGGAAACAGTGTCAGACTTTATTTTGGGGGCTCCAAAATCACTGCAGATGGTGACTGCAGCCATGAAATTAAGAGTTGCTTACTCCTTGGAAGAAAGGTTATGACCAACCTAGATAGCATAGTGAAAAGCAGAGACATTACTTTGCCAACAAAAGTCCATCTAGTCAAGGCNGATGGCATCACGGACTCGATGGATATGAGTCTGAGTGAACTCCGAGAGATGGTGGTGAACAGGGAGGCCCGACGTGCTGCAATTCATGGGGTCGCAAAGAGTTGGACACAACTGAGCGACTGAACTGAACTGAACTGAATTCTAACTCTATTTGTAGACACAGGGGACAGACTTGTGGACACAGTAGGGGAAGGAGTGGGTGAGACAAATTGAAAGGGCAGCACGGAAACAAATACATTACCATATGTAAAATATATTACCATATGTAAAATACATTACCATATGCAAAATAGCCAGTAGGAATTGCTGTATGACTCTGGGAGCTCAAACTCACACGCTCTATGACAATCTAGAGAAGTGGGATGAGATGGGAGATGGGAAGGAGGTTAGAGAGGAGGGAATATATATATATATATGCATATATATATATGTATGTTTATATACCTATGGCAGGTTGATGTTGATGTAAGACAGAAATCAACACAATATTGTAAAGCAAATATCCTCCAATTAAAAATAGATTAAAAAAATAAGAAACAATTTCAATTCAATCTCTCTTTTATAGCTAGAAAATCTGAATATATACTCTCTTGGGTTATATCAAACTTTTGCAAGTAAAAGACACACTCAACTCAGTTCTAGTACCACTTTCTCTACTTGCTTATTATATTCAGGAAAGAAGTAAATCTGTTATGAAATACTAGTTCTTGAGTATTATAGAAAAAAATCCCATCTTCTTTTCTCTCCTTCTTTTAATATAAATCCAAAAAATTGGTGATATAAACATTTCTTAAATAAAACTTCCAGCTCCAGTTCTATATATAAAGAGTTTGAGTTTTATCACCCTCATCCTTACAATAAGAAAAAGCTGAACAAATTAATCACCAATGACTTATTTTGACCCATTAGAGAAATAAGGTTTTAGGGAAAATTACTACCCCACAATCTGGAGGAACAAGAAAATCTAGAGCCACAGCTTAGATCTGCTTACCAAAATCTAGGAGCAGAAGCCACTGGAGCCATACACTGGTAGGAACATTTCAATAATAATTATGACAAATTGGTGGAGGCTAAGTATCAACTAGCATGAGCATGATAGATCCAGAAGCTACAATCAGAGCTTCCCAAAGCATTTTGGGAGTTTTATCATCAAGCTCCCCATGGTGTTTTCACAGTGATAATCCAAAAAAGACCAAAAGACCGTTTCATGACTTTTAAAGGAGGAGGTTAAAAAAAATTGTGGAATAATGGTGCAAAAATTTTGAAATAATCCCAGTGTTTTCCATGACAATGATCTACTCTCCAAGATAAAAAAAACAAACACTTTACCAGAGCAATATTCCAGATGAGAGATCATTCCTCCCAACCCAAGCCCGTCTCATTTTACTGTCTTACCCGTGATAGAAAAAACAACTGTGAAAGTCACAGCCCAGGACGTGAACAAACTAAAAGCTTCAGACTTGGTTATAAGATTATAAACTGCTTCTCCACCCCTACTTCTTACCACCATGCCATCAGGGCTCCAGTGTAATCCAGTGGATCATAGCTTAAACAACTGAGAGATGCAGACTTTCTCTGAGAAGGAGTTTCAGGAGAGCCTAGAGTCAAAAAGAGGAGCCCAAATAAGGACAGAAGAGTGAGGTGAAGTCTCTGGCATTGGGGGCTAAAACAGAAATTAAATACAGCTTAAGTCCAAGAAAGATGAATGTTCCTCCTCACACTAAAAGCCAACACAGATCAATTCCTTAAATCAACATGTTCGGCATTCACTGAGAAGGTGACAGGGATAGAATAGGATAGTTATACAGATGGTTGTAAAAGTCCCAGGAGGGAACTACAGATAGAGAGGGAAACCTGAGAGACTTTGGGAGACCACTGTAAGTTAATGATCTCTCAAGAAAGCTATGGGACCACTGTGGAATGAAACAGTCTTGCTTAACTATAAATTCATAAATAAAAGCACAAGATATGCCACAGGCCATCAGGTGAAAGAAAACTGTCACCAGCTTTCTACTGATTTTTTAAGTGCTCTGATAATCCTAGTTTGACCTCATAGGGTCAGACACTCTCCTGCCCAATTTGAAGGAGGAGTACATGATGCAAGCTTGAAATCTACTCATAGAAGGCAGTCTTTTCCCCTCCCCCACTTTCCTTTGACTACAAAATTATAGCCCACTTAATCTTTTGGGATTGAGCTCCCTCACCTGCCTACTTGCATCTCTTACAAGTGTCCTATATTAATAAATCTACTTTTGGCCTATCACTTTGCCTCTCACTGAAAGAACCTGAGCCTCAGTAAGTCCAGACACCAGGTGAGTGATTCTAATTAAAAGAGAATGAGTAGGAGTCCCAAGCAGGGTTTTGGACAGGTTCAAGTTCTTGAACATTGAATTCAAGTTCCAATCTGAGGAGAATGATTTCAAAAGTACAAGTAATGCCAGAAAACAAGGAAAAACAGTCTGATGAGACAAGGACAGCATCAGAACCATACTCAGATATGTTAAAAGTTTTAGTGAAAACAGTGGACAACATACAGAAAGAGGTGGGTAGTGTAAGCAGAGAGGTGGGGAACTCTGAGAAATAATCAGAAGAAAATTTAATGAATCGAAAAAAAAAACTCACATTAATGGAAAAAGTCTTCTCATTACTTTCTGTTGGATTATTGATTTTTCTACTTGATTTCTAAAAGCTCTGAATTTAATAAGGAGATTAGTAACACATTTGTTATTTATATTGCAAATACTCTTGTTTACATGCACAATTGGAATTTTTTATGTATGCCAATCTACTACTTTATATGGTAAGTCTTGCTTTAAAGTTCTCTCCAGTGCTCACATTATATGTGTGTATGCATAGACAATTTACAATGCTTTATTATATTAATTTTATGATATTTATCATTTGAAGTCTTTTATTATACAAAAATATATACACCTGCACTGTCCAGTATGGTAACCTCTAGACCCATGGGACCATAGAGCAATTAAAATATGATAAGCATAAATGAAGATGAAAATTAAAGTGTGAAATAAACAAACATCAAAGAAGTAATATAAAAATGAATATAAAATAAATTCATAACTTTATGTTGATTATATTTTGAATATATTATGTTAAATATACCACATGATTAAAATTAATTTTATCTATTGCTAACTTTTAAAATATGGTCATTTAAAACCTTTAAATTATTTATGGCCCATATTACATTTCTATTCAACAGCTCTATACTTACTATTCTGTTTGCCAATCTCAAATTTTGCCAAATTTATTTCAGATCTTGGGGTCTTCCCTGGTGGTCTAGTAGTTAAGAATCCACCTTGCAATGGAGAGGACAGGGTAGATCCTTTGTCTGGGAGGATCCCACCTGCGGAGCAACTAAGCCTGTGAGCCACAATTCCTGAAGCCTGAGTGCCTAAAGCCCATGCTCTGCAACAAGAGAAGCCCAAATAACACAACAAAGAGTAGCCCCTGCTTACTGCAGCTGGAGAAATCTTGTGCGTAACAGTGAAGACCCAGCACAGCCAAATATGAAATAAATAAATCTTTAAAAAGAAAAGAAGGAAAAAAAATTCAAATCTTTACAAAAACCTCAGAAAATTATCAAGGATGAAGGGGGCGTTACATAATAATAAACAGGTCAGTCCTCCAAGAAGACGTAGCCATCAGTGTTTATGTGCCTAACAACAGAGTATGAAAGTACATGTGGCAAAAACTGATAGAACTGCAAGGAGAAAGAGATGAATCCACTATCATGGTTCAAGACTTTAACAACTTTCCACCAGGAGAAACTAACTCCAGAGTCAGAAAAACAGTGAAGAAATAGTTCAGCTCANAGAGTATGAAAGTACATGTGGCAAAAACTGATAGAACTGCAAGGAGAAAGAGATGAATCCACTATCATGGTTCAAGACTTTAACAACTTTCCACCAGGAGAAACTAACTCCAGAGTCAGAAAAACAGTGAAGAAATAGTTCAGCTCAACAGCACCATCAATTAACTGGATTGAATTGAGAGCTTTTCCCAGTGGCTCAGAAATAAAAAATCGGCCTGCAATGCAGAAGATGCAGGTTCAGTCCCTAGGTCAGGAAGATCCCCTGCAGAAGGAAATGACAACCCACTCCAGCATTCTTGCCTATGAAATACCATGGATAGAGGAGCCTGGAGGGCTACAGTCCATAGGGACACAAAAGAGTCAGACACAACTTAGTGACTAAATAACAAGAACATAGAATTATACACATTCTTCTCAAGCCCACATAAAATATTAAATAAGATAGGCCCCATTTGGCACCATAAAATACACTTTAACAAATTTAAAATAATAGAAATCAAATATAGTAATTCTCATACTACAATGGAATTAAACTAGAAATCAACAACAGAAAGATAGTGAAAAAAGTCCAAATATTTGGAGATTAAACAACACACTTTTTAAGTACCACATGAAATAAAAAATAAGCTGCAAGAAAAAATTTTAATATCTGAAATAAATAAAACCCAAAATACAATTTATGAAAATTTGTGCAATGTAGTGAAAGCAGTGACTAGGAGACAAAAGCATATACTAAAAAGAAAGAAGATATAAAACCAGTAACCTTGCTTTCAACTTAGGACACTAGAAAAGAGGACAGAAAATTAAATCCAAAGTAAGCTGAAGCAATAAAAATTAGAGCAGAAATCAAAACAGTTTGCTATTGGCATAAAATCAAACACATAGATCATTGGAACAGAATAGAGAGCCCAGAAATAAACCCACACATATATGGTCAATTAATTCACAAGAAAGGAGGCAAGAATACACAATGGGGAAAGAGCAGTTGCCTCACTAAATAGTGCTGAGAAAATTGGACAGCACATGCAAAAGAATGAAAATGGACAGCACACCATCTTACACCATACACAAAAATTAACTCAAAATGGATGAAAGACTTGAATGTAGGACTTGAACTCATAAAACTCTTAGAAGAAAACATAGGTGGTAAGCTCCTTGATGCCAATCTTGCTTATGACTTTTTGAATTTGGAACCAAAAGGAAAGGCAAACAAAATAAAAATAAATAAAACTACATCAGACCAAACAGCTTTTGCACAGCAAAAGAAGCTGAACAAAATGAAAAGGCAGCCTATTGAATGGGAGGGAATATTTGAAAATCATATATCTCATATCTCAATATCCAAAATATATCTTAAAAACTTATACAACTCAATAGCAAAGAAACAAACAACATGACTAAAAAATGGGCAGAAGATTTAAACAGACATTCTCAAAAAAATACATATAGAAGTTACAACAGGTACATGGAATGAAGCTCAACATTGCTAGTCATTATTGTTGTTCAGTCGCTCAGTCGTGTCTGACTCTTTGCAGCCCTATGGACTGCAGCATGCCAGGGCCTCCCTGTCCTTCACCATCTCCTGGAACTTGCTTAAACTCTTGTCCATTGAGTCAGCGATGCCATCCAACCATCTTGCCCTCTGTCTTCCCCTTCTCCTCCTGCCTCTATCATTCCCAGCATCAGGGTCTTTTCCAATGAGCCAGCTCTTCGCATCAGGCAGCCAAACTACTGGAGATTCAGCTTCAGCATCAGCCCTCCCAATGAATATTCAGAGTTGATTTCCTTTAAGATTGACAGGCAGGTTAGGTGGCCTGGTATTCCCATCTCTTTCAGAATTTTCCAGTTTATTGTGATTTAAAATAATCTGCCTCTTGAGAAACGTGTACGCAGGTCAGGAAGCAACAGTTAGAACTGGACATGGAACAACAGACTGGGTCCAAATAGGAAAAGGAGTACGTCAAGGCTGTATATTGTCACCCTGCTTATTTAACTTATATACAGAGTACATCATGAGAAACGCTGGGCTGGAAGAAACACAAGCTGGAATCAAGGTTGCCGGGAGAAATCTCAATAACCTCAGATATGCAGATGACACCACCCTTATGGCAGAAAGTGAAGAAGAACTAAAGAGCCTCTTGATGAAAGTGAAAGAGGACAGCAAAAAAGTTGGCTTAAAGCTCAACATTCAGAAAACAAAGATCATGGCATCCAGTCCCATCACTTCATGGGAAATAGATGGGGAAACAGGGGAAACAGTGTCAGACTTTATTTTTGGGGGCTTCAAAATCACTGCAAATGGTGACCGCAGCCATGAAATTAAAAGACACTTACTCCTTGGAAGAAAAGTTATGACCAACCTAGATAGTATATTCAAAAGCAGAGACATTACTTTGCCAACTCAGGTTCATCTACTCAAGGCTATGGTTTTTCCGGTGGTCATGTATGGATGTGAGAGTTGGACTGTGAAGAAGGCTGAGTGCCAAAGAATCAATGCTTTTGAACTGTGGTGTTGGAGAAGACTCTTGAGAGTCCCTTGGACTGTAAGGAGATCCAACCAATCCATTCGGAAGGAGATCAACCCTGGGATTTTTTTGGAAGGAATGATGCTGAAGCTGAAACTCCAGTACTTTGGCCACCTCATGAGAAGAGTTGACTCATTGGAAAAGACTCTGATGCTGGGAGGGATTGGGGGCAGGAGGACAAGGGGATGACCGAGGATGAGATGGCTGGATGGCATCACTGACTCGATGGACACGAATCTAAGTGAACTCCGAGAGATGGTGGTGAACAGGAAGGCCTAGCATGCTGCAGTTCATGGGGTCACAGAGTCAGACACGGCTGAGTGACTGAACTGAACTGAACTGAAGATTGACAGGTTTAAGTTTGACAGAATTCAGTGGCATTGAAAATAGGATGCCAATTGAGAAAAATCAATAAAGCTTATTTGTATCTTCAAACAATAAAATTGATAAGACTCTAGCCAAATTAGTTAAGAGATAAAGAAAAAAGATACAAGTTGTTTATATCAGAAATGAATGACAGGCCATCACTATATACAGTCTGGCTACTGAAAGGAAGATACAGGAACATTATGAACAATTCTAAGCCCACAAACCTGAAAACTGAGATGAAATCAAATAATTGCTTGAAATACACAATGTGCCAAAATTTGCACAAGAAGAAATATACAATTTAAATTGATATTTTTAAGAACATGAATCAATGATTAATCTCCTTCCAAAATAGAACACACTGGACCCAAGTAGGTTCACTGATGCATTCTACCTAATATTTAAGGAAGTTTGCAATGAATAACTTTTTTGAATATAGACTTTTAAAATGTTTTAGGTTCACAGCAAAATTGTAAGTACAAAAGTTCCCATACAACCCCTTTCCTCACCTCACATATTTTTGGAGCATTTGTGATAATATTAGGAGAAAAAATCAGAAACAGACCCACACAAAAATAGTCAACAGATCTTTGACAAAGAAAGAAAGTCTGTTCAATGGAGAAATGATCTTCTCAACAAATAGTGCTGGAACAACTGTAAAAATAAATAAAAAATTTTTAAAAACTTGGTCTAGATACAGATTTTTCATCCTTCTTAAAATATTAACTCAAAATGGACCATAGACCTAAATGTATAACAAAAAACTATAGAACATTTAGAAGATGACACTGGAGAATATCTAAAAACCTCAAGTTTGGTGATGATTTTCTTTTTTTTTTTGATACAATACCAAAGACATGATCCTTGAATGAATGAATTCATAAATTGGACATAACTAGAATTCTATAATTCTTCTCTGAAAAAGGCACTATAAAGAGAATGAGAGGGCCTTCTCTTGTGGTCTGGGGTCAAGACTATGCTTTCACTGTAGGGAACCCGTGTTCCATCCTTGGTCAGGGAACTGAGGTCCCATATGCTATGCAGTGCAGCCAAAAGTAAAATTAAAATGTTTTTAAATTAAAGTTTTTGAAAAAGAGAGAGAATGATAGGAACAGCCACAGACTGGGAGAAAACATTTGCAAAGACAAATTTGATAAAGAATTTTTATTCAAAATATACAGCAAACAAAAACGCTTCTTAAATCAAAACAGTAAGAAAATAACTAGATTGAAAAAGCAGAAATAGATTGCAACAGACACTTCATCAAAGAAAATATATAGATGCCAAATAAATATATGAAAACATGATTAATATCATGTGTCATTAGGAAATTGTAGATCATAACAAGGAGATATCAACACATGGCTATTAAATGGCTAAAATCCAGAACCCTCACAAAAAATCAAATACTGGTGAGACTGTGAACAACAGGAATTGCTCATGAGAATTCAAACTGGTCCAGCCATTGTGGAGGGCAGCTTGGTAGCTACTTACAAAACTATACATACTCTCAGCATACAATCCGTGAATGTTCCATATTATATTTCTGAAAAAAAAGTCAAATTCATTGCAGTTTGTTCCCTACTATTACTCAAATGAGCTGAAAATGTATGTTCATACCAATAACTTGCATGCAGATGTTTGTAGTAGTTTTAAGTTGGAAACAATTTAGAGGTTTTTCAACAGGTAAATGGATAAACTGTGGTATAACCATGCAATAGAATATTATACAGAACTAAAAAAGAAATTATCTCTTAAGTCACAAAAGGATGTGGAGGAACTTATATTGCTAAGTGAAAGAAGCCAATCTGAAGGGATACATCTTGTTATATTCCAACTATGTCACATTCACTGAAAGGCAAAACTATGGGGATGAATTTTAAAAGTTAGCATTTGCCAGGATGCTTGGGTGACAGGAAGAGATTAGCAGGCAGAGCACAGGGGATTTTTAGGGAAGTGAAACTATACTTGTAGGCACACTACTATGATGGACCCTTGACATTATGCATTGTCAAAACCTATAGGACTATACAATGCAAAAACTGATCCTTACTGTAAACTATGGCCTCTAGTTGCTAACAACATATGAGCATTGTCTCATCAAATATAACAAATGTTCTACATGAATGCAAGAGTTTAGTAATAGGAAAAATGTGTGAGGTCAGGAAAGGGGGTGTATGGGAACCCCTTGTACTTTTTGTACAATCTTGTTCTAAACCTAAAGCCTTTTAAAATTCTATGTTAAAAAAAAATTCATTGCAAACTGCAATAAATTTGACATTTTTTCAGAAACATTTACTCTTTCTTGATGGGCAGAGGGTAATTTTCCTTCCCTTATTGGACTTTAGACTTGGCCACATGACTTGTCTAGGCTAATGAAATATTAGCTAACACTGCTGGATTAAAATTTGAAGAGTGCTTGTATGACTGGGTGTTTACTCTTGCACACATTCATTGCCATGAGAAAAACATGCCCTGGATGACCCCAGAGGATGAGCAAGCAACACATGAAACAGAGCTGCTAAGTGGACCAGGCTCAGCTAATTTCTCACAGATGCATGAATGAGCTCCAGATCCACAGAATCACCCAGGTGAGCCCATTGTGAATCAACCAGCACTCAACTGATCCACCAATACAGGACCGAGGTAGTTTGTATTCTTGTACATGGGCTTCCCAGGTATCTCAGGGGTCACAAATCTGCCTGCCAATGCAGGAGACATGGATTCAATACCTGGGTTGCGAAGATCCCCTGGAGGAGGAAATGGCAACCCACTCCAGTGTTCTTGCCTGGGAAATCCCATGGACAGAGGAGCCTGATGGGCTACAGTTCATGGGGTTGCAAAGAGTCGGACATGATATAGCATTCTTGTGCACATGCATTGTTGTACACTACTGTGGTTTCTGATTGCTCCTCTTGCAGTAAGAGTTTCAAGAGAAATAGGTATTTGGAAGTGTAGTGCTGCCATAACAAAACCCTAAAACATGTGAGTCTGGTTTGAGAACCAAAAAATAGGTAGTAAGGAGCTGGAAACATGATGTGATGTAGCCATGAAATATTTATTGATAGTAAAATTGTTCACTTTTTAATTGAAATAGAGAATTGCTTATTTGTGTGAATGCTTGTTAGTTGCTCAGTCGTGTTCGACTCTTTGCGATCCCATGGACTACCCGCTAGGCTCCTCTGTCCATGGGATTTTCCAGGCAAGAATATTGGAGTGGGTTGCCATTCCCTTCTCCAAGACATTTATTATTACACTTAATCTATGATAATTTTAAGAAAATTGACTTTACAATGCTATGTCTTCTGTTCTATGAATAAAGTGCAAGTGTTAGTTGCTAGTCATGTACAACTCTTTGCCACTCCATGGACTGTAGCCAACCAGGCTCCCCTGTCCATGGAATTCTCCAGGCAAGAATACTGGAGTGGGTTGCCATTCCCTTCTCCATGCCTTCATTTATATTGGTATCTTAAAAATATTTTTCTCAACAATATTTTTTTATACTTTTCAGTGTAAATATTTTACACATTTTGATAGCTTTACTAGGTATTTTGACACTAAATTAACTATTCTTAAAATTAATTTTCATTTTGTTTGTTGCTGACATATCAAATACAGTTGATTTTCATATGGTCATGTTGTGATAATCATGTTGTCAATTTATTGATTTTGTTAAATTCACAAATAGTTTATGTAATTTGGGGGAGATTTTCTATGATTATATTTATGTTGACTGGAACAGTTACAGTTTTACTTTTTCTTTTTCAATCTTTTAACTTTTACTTCTTGTTCTTGCTTAATTGCAGTGGTTCCCATAAAATTAAATTCCAGTGTTGTTGTTCAGTCCACGTTGTATACAACTCTTTGCAACCCCATGGACCAAAGCACAACAGGCTCCTCTGTCCTCCACTCTCCCAGAGTTTGCTCAAGTTCTTGTCCACTGAGTCAATGGTGCTATCTAATCATCTCATCCTTTGCCAACCCCTTCTCCTCTTACCTTCAATCTTTCCTAGTATCAGAGTCTTTTTCTATGAGTCAGCTCTTCACATTAGGTGGCCAAAGTATTGGAGCTTCAGTTTCTCCAACAGTCTTTTCAATGAGTATTCAGGGTTGATTTCCTTTTGGATCAATTGGTTTGATCTCCTTACAGTCCAAGGGACTCTCAAGAGTCTTCTCCAGCATCACAGTTCAAAAGCATCACTTCTTCAGTGCTCAGCCTTCTTTATGGTCCAATTCTCACATCCATACATGACGACTAGAGAAACCATAGCTTTAACTATACAGACCTTTGTCAGCAAAATGGTATCTCTGCTTTTTAGTATGCTATCTAGGTTTGTCATAGCTTTCCTTCCAAGGAGCAAGCATCTTTTAATGTCATGGCTGCACCATCTGCAGTGAATTTGGAGTCCAAGAAAATAAAATCTATCTCTGCTTCCACTTTTCCCCCTTCTATTTTCCCTGAAGTATTGAGACCTGAATCCATGATTTTAGTTTTTTCAACGTTGAGTTTCAAACCAGCTTTTTCACTTTCTTCTCTCTCCCTCATCAAGAGGTTATTTAGTTCCTCTTCACTTTCTGCCATTAAAATGGTATCATCTGCATATCTGAGGTTGTTGATATTTCCTTCAGCAATCTTGAGTCCAGCTTGTGATTCATCCAGCCCAACATTTTGCAGGATGTACTCTGCATATATATTAAATAATAGGGTGACAATATACAGCCTTGTCTCACTCCTTTCCTGCTAGTTATTCCTGTACATGCTGAATATAAGTACTAAGGGCAACAGAAAGATACTGGGGAAGTAAAGACATATTCTCAAGTTAATGAAATTCAAAAACCGGGTCTAACTGATTCTAAGCCAATGTTTTAAAAAGATTTCTACATCTTCAAAAAGTTCAGTTATACTTCTCAGCACATTTTCCAAAAGTTCCTCTACCATCCAAATGGTTCTGAGGCTCATTACAATAAATGACTATGAACTTCAAATGCAAACCATACTTTTGGAGCCAGTTATAACATTAGACAAACCAAGAGCCCAAGGAAAACAGAATAATGAAAAGTGCATTTCTAGCCAATTTCTGAGCACCTGTTATAATGTTGATTTTTTTTTTTTTTGGCAAAATACTTAGATAAATCATGAAAATTGACATAAAGAAAAGAAACACTCTTTCCCTAAAAATACAAAATCTTATAGAACACTCACAAAACTTTCACTTCACTGTACTAGTATTCAAAATTGCATGACATGCAAAGGAAAAATTCTGTGCCCAAACTATGGAAAATCTGTACATTTAAAGGAACAACAACCATCTGGCATTCAGCACATTTATCATCTCTTGCCAAGTTTAATTCTTTTAACCTCAGTAGTTCTAGAGTGCTAATATAAATTAAACTTCTAAAAGACATTTTCAAAATTTTCCATTATGCATTTAGTATATGTGAAATACAGATTTGTGACCAACATTGCTAAAACATTTTTACTTTAAGGTTGTTTTATTTTTAAGGTCAATGTATGTAATACATCAAATATGTAATAATACACTTTTTAAAAATTGTATATAAATCAATACATATATCAGAAAATAAAAATTTTTTTAAGATGAAGATCCTAGTTAGTTTGATTGAAAAATAAAGATCACTCTGCATGCTTCAATTTTTTTATTGTTAAAATTATGTTTTAGTTTGGAGTTTCTATTCAAGGTAAGATAGCTATGTCTGTAATCCCCTCTTCCCCTCAACTTAGCAAAACTACAAACCCTGGAAATAGCACATAAGGTTCAAAAGAGACATTTGCTAAAAGAAGGCAAATTGGTTTAGGTATCCAGGGCAAAAGGCACAACACAATGACAAGGTGTCATATATCTCTCATCCAACAGAAGTTGAGAAGGCCAATCTAGCAACAAAAAGCGCCAAGGTATGCTTAATTCTTGGTCTGAGAAGATTCCACATGCCACAGGGTGACTAGGACTATGAGCAGCAGCTACTGAGCCCATGCACCACAACTGCTGACGCCTGCATGCCCTGGAGCAGCTAGGGAAGCCACCGCTGCTACGAGTAGCTGCCACTCGCCACAACTAGAGAGAGCCCGTGCGCCACAGCGAAGACACAGGGCAGCCAAAGTGAACAAACCAATATTTTAAAATGATATTCAAAAGGGACCTAAATGAAAGTGAGATTTCCACACGTCACTAAATGTAGGAAATGGTAATGGTAGATTGTGAAAAAGTCACTCATGTATATTGTCATGCCCAAAACAACTACTACAAAAACTGTTCTAGTAACCCGAAGAAAGGGGAAAGAAAGAGAGAGAAAGAAATAGAAACATAAGAACTGGAAGAAACAACTTGAAAACAAGTAATAAGATGGAAGACTTATATGGCGGTATATTGATAATTACTTTAAAAGCATATAATCTAAACTTGTCCATCAAAAAAACAGAGATTGGCAAAATACATTAAAAAAAAACCCAGCTTTATGCAGCTTACAAGAAATTTGCTTCAAATTCAACAACAAAGGTAGATCGAAAGTAAAAAAATGGAAAAAGATATATCAGCCAAATATTAACCAAATAGAGAGAGAGAGAAAAATGATTTTATTGATTTGTGATGCAGTAGACTAAAAAACAAAGAAACTTTCTAGACAAAAAGAGGTACACTATATAATGACAAAAGGATCAGTAGGTACACTATATAAGGATAAAAGGATCAGTCTAGCAGGAAGACATAATAATCCTAAATTTGTGTGCACCAGAGACTCAAAATACATGAAACAAAAACAGAATTGAAAAAAGAAATGCACAAGCCCACAGTTGTACTTTACCACTTAAACACACAATTCTCTACAACCAATAGAACTACTGAGCAGAATGCCAGCAAGGATATGAAATATCTAAATAACACAATCAATCAACAAAGTAAAATTGACAAATATTGAATAGTCCACTCAATAATGGATGAATTCACACAATGTTTCAAGGAATCGTGGAACATTCATATAGACAGTGGATTAATGTAGATGGACTATATCCTGAGCAATAAAACAAATCTCAGCAATGTTAAAAAAAATTTTTAAATACTACAGATTATGTTCTACAATAATGAATCAAATTTGAAATAAATAACATAAATGTAACAGGAAAATCTCTAATGTGAAAATCAATCCACACTCTTCTAAATAATTCATGTGAAAAATAGTCTCAAAGGAAATTTAAAATATATAAAGACTTGAATGAAAATAGAAACAGAAATATAAAAATGTATAAAATGCAGCAAAAGTTTTGCTGATGATGCTTACATAGATATTTATGGCACTAACAGTTTACATTAGAAATTAGTAAAGGTCTCAAATCAGTGACACAGATTCCTACCTCAGGAAACTTGGAAAGGAGCAAAATAAATCCAGAGCAAGCAGAAGAATGTAATAAATATAAAAGCAGAGATCAATGAAATTGAATAAAAGAAAATAATAGAGAAAAATTCAAAATAAAGAACATCACTGAAATAGGGAATACCACTACAGATTCCACAGATAAAGATACAGTTAAGGAATACTGTAGAAAAGTTTATATACATAAATTCTTTGACTTAGAAAATGTAGACCAACTCCTCAAAATCATGTGCTATTCAAATTATCCAAGATGAAATGAAAATATAAATGGTCCCACAACCATCATAGAAGTTAAATTTATAAATAGAAACCTCCCCTCAAAGAAATATCTAGTCTGAAAGGTTGCATGAGGAACCATTCAAAACATATCAAAAGAATAAACAGAAATTTTACACAATTCCTTCAGAGATGATACAAAATAAGAAAACTGTAGACCAGTATTTCTTGTGGACTTAGGCACAAAAGTGCTATACAAAATAGAGAACTGAATCCAACAGTGTATTCACTGAATTATATACCATGACCAAGTGAAATCTATTGCAGGTATGCAAGAATAATTTGCCATTTGAAAATCAGTCAAATAATATACCATATAAACTAGATGAAGAAAAATCATATGATCTTATCAATTGAAAGGTCTTTAAATCATGGGTACATGTTCTTATTCCCAATGAACCCGATCTTCCCTTCCCAGAGCAAAACATGGAAGCAACATGGAGTGAGCATGAGAGCACAAGATCCTCCCACATAAGCACAGGCGCTTCCCAATATAACAATAACCAGGCAGTGTGCTAGAGATCGGAGAAGGCAATGGCACCCCACTCCAGTACTCTTGCCTGGAAAATCCTATGGATGGAGGAGCCTGGTGGGCTGCAGTCCATGGGGTCGCTAAGAGTCGGACACAACTGAGCGATTTCGCTTTCACTTTTCACTTTCATGCATTGGAGAAGGAAATGGCAACCCACTCCAGTGTTCTTGCCTGGAGAATCCCAGGGAAGGGGGAGCCTGGTGGGCTGCCATCTATGGGGTCGCACAGAGTCAGACACGACTAAAGTGACTTAGCAGCAGCATGCTAGAGAATGATTTTTTGGAAGTATGACAGAAAATGAAACATTATAATACATAAAATCAGTTATTTGTCTTATGAAATATAAGATACATTCTACTTCTCCGGACAGTGTTAAAGAGGTTTTGTGAAGATAGACAAAATAGATAAAGTTCAGTTTTACAGAACAACCTCTGGTTACATAACTAAGCTCATGTTGTCTTCCTTTTTCCATCCTCATTAACTATACACATGGATTTGACACTGTACAAGACAACAAGGCATAGGCTAAGTTTCGTCCACTGCAAACAAACCTTTCCACAACTTTTGTACACCTAGGAGAATGACTTGAAGACTCACTTAATCAACTTATGCCTAAAAGCAGGTATCAGTCTAAAGGTGTTAGAATTGTCTTGAAAGACCAATAATCAATTAGGTGACAAAGCCAAATAAAACCTATCAATCCTACTCAAAGCTGGCTTTTTTCAGACCAGAAAAAGTCCAAGTACATTTTTTAAAGTTTGTTATTTTATAGGTTTATTGAGATATAATTGGCTTATAACATTGTGTGTGTTTAAGGTGTACAATGTGATGATTTGGTATATGTATATATTGTAAGATGCTTACCACAATAATTAGTTAATCGACCCATCATATCACATAATTACCAATTGTTACAGTGAATAATACTAAGATTTATTCTCTTAGCAAATGTCAAGTATGTAACACCATACTGTTAAGTAGAGTCATCATGCTCTACATTAGATCTCTAGAATTTATCTGTCTTATAACTGAAAGCGTCTAATATTAACCAACATTTTCTCACCTCCTTCACTCCCCAAGCACTGGCAATCATTAATCTACTGTCTTTTTCTATGAGTTTGAGATTTTAGATTTCATATATAAGTTAAATCATACGGTAATAGTTGTTATGGGTCTGACTCATTTCACTTAGTTTAACACTAGGTTAATTCATGTTGTTGCAGACGCAGGATTAATTTCTTTTCCAAGGCTGAATAAGATTTCACTGGACCTTTACACAACATTTTCTTTATTTATTCATCCATCTATTGACCCTAAGGTTGTTTTCATATCTTGTCTACGGTGAAGAATCCTCTAATAAAAATGGGCACATAGATATCTCTACAAGGTAGTTATTTCATTTCCTCCAATTAAACACCCAGAAGTAAAAATGGGTCATAAGGCAATTCTATTTTTAATTTTTTGAGAAAGCTCCACATTGTTTCCAATTTACTTCCCCACCAACAGTGCACAAGTGTTCACTTTTCTCCATATCCTCCACAATGATAACCATGCTATTGCTTGTCTTCTTGATAACAGACTTTCTAACAGGTGTGAGGTGATATCTCATTATGGTTTTGACTTCTATTTCCTTGATGATTAGTGACATTGAACACTTTCTCATGTACTTGTTGATCATTTATGTACCTGTTGCTCATTTTCTTCTTTGTAGAAATGTTTATCCAACTCCTCTGCCCATTTATTAATAGGATTTTTTGCTATTTGGTTGTATGTGTTTCTTATATATTCAGTTCAGTTCAGTTCATTTCAGTCGCTCAGTCGTGTCCAACTCTTTGCAACCCCATGAATCGCAGCATGCCAGGCCTCCCTGTCCATCACCAACTCCCGGAGTTCACTCGGACTCGCCTCCATCGAGTTGGTGATGCCATCCAGCCATCTCATCCTCTGTCGCCCCCTTCTCCTACTACCCCCAATCCCTCCCAGCATCAGGGTCTTTTCCGATGAGTCAACTCTTCGCATGAGGTGGCCAAAGTACTGGAGTTTCAGCTTCAGCATCATTCCTTCCAAAGAAATCCCAGGGTTGATCTCCTTCAGAATGGATTGGTTGGATCTCCTTGCAGTCCAAGGGACTCTCAAGAGTCTTCTCCAACACCACACTTCAAAAGCATCAATTCTTTGGCACTCAGCTTTCTTCACAGTCCAACTCTCACATCCATACATGACTACTGGAAAAGCCATAGCCTTGACTAGATGGACCTTTGTTGGCAAAGTAATGTCTCTGCTTTTCAATATGCT
>SJYV01008076.1:164674-197937 GCA_006410875.1 Neotragus pygmaeus
TGGTCATAACCTTTCTTCCAAGGAGTAAGCGTCTTTTGATTTCATGGCTGCAGTCACCATCTGCAGTGATTTTGGAGCCCCCAAAAATAAAGTCTGACACTGTTTCCACTGTTTCCCCATCTATTTCCCATGAAGTGATGGGACCAGGTGCCATGATCTTCATTTTCTGAACGTTGAGCTTTAAGCCAAACTTTTCACTCTCCACTTTCCCTTTCATCAAGAGGCTTCTTAGTTCCTCTTCACTTTCTGATATATTAGATCAGTACAAAAGTAATTGTGGTTTTTGCATTGTTGAAATTTTCTGTTTGATATTGGAATACATTCTTAAGTAAATGTGGCTATGTTACACAACATTTTAATGTGCATTTCTGACTTTATGAATGTTTGCTAATGACTTATTTGCTATTTATTTTATGTTTATTTTAGACTATGGAAATGATGTTAGACAAAAAGCAAATTTGAGTGATTTTCTTATTTGCGTTCAAAATGGATCATAAAGCAGTGAAGACAACTTGAAACATCAACAACACATTTGGCTCAGGTTTGCTGATGAACGTACAGTGCAGTGGTGATTCAAAGAGTTTTGCAAAGGAGACAAGAGTCTTGAAGAGTATAGTGGCCAGCCATCTGAAGGTGACAACAATCAATTGAGAGCCATCACCGAAGCTGATCCTCTTACAACTACTTGAGAAGTTGCCAAAGTTGTTGAAGAACATTCTACAGCGTTGACCATTCTACTGCCATCCTGCATTTGAAGCAAATTGGAAAGGTGAAAAAACTCGATAAGTGGGTGCCTCATGAGCCGACAAGAAATTTTTTTTTTAAGGCATCTTTTTGAAATGTCATCTTCTCTTATTCTATGCAAAAACAAGGAACCGTTTCTCAATCAGATTGTGACCCACAATGAAAAGTGGATTTTATATTACAGCTGGCAATGACTGGCTCAGTGGTTGGACCAAGAAGCTCCAAATCACTTCCCAAAGTCAAACCAAAAAAGGTCATGGTCACTGTTTGGTGGTCTATTGCCCATCTGATCCACTACAGCTTTCTGAATCCTAGTGAAACCATTGCATATGAGAAGCATCCTCAGCAAATCAATGAGATGCATCAAAACTGCAGTGCCTAGAGTTGGCATTGGTCAACAAAGTGAAAGTGAAAGTGAAGTCGCTCAGATGTGTCTAACTCTTTGTGACCCCATGGACTATAGCCTACCAGACTCCTCTGTCCATGGGATTCTCCAGGCAAGAATATTGGAGTGGGTTGCCATTTCCTTCTCCAAGGGATCTTCTGGACTCAGGGATCGAACCTGTGTCTCCTGCATTGCAGGCAGATGCTTTAACCTCTGAGCCACCAGGAAGGGGCCCAATTCTTCTCCACAAAAACACCTGAGCTGCTCATCACACCATCAATGCTGCAAAAGCTAAACGAATNTGGACTCAGGGATCGAACCTGTGTCTCCTGCATTGCAGGCAGATGCTTTAACCTCTGAGCCACCAGGAAGGGGCCCAATTCTTCTCCACAAAAACACCTGAGCTGCTCATCACACCATCAATGCTGCAAAAGCTAAACGAATTGGGCTATGAAGTTTTGCCTCGTCCACCATATTCATCTGACCTCTCACCAACCAACAACCTCTTCTTCAAGCATCTCAACAACTTTTTGCCAATAAGACACTTCCACAACCAGTAGAATGCAGAAAATACTTTCCAAGAGATCATCAAATTCCGAAGCCCTTATTTTTATGCTACAGGGATAAACAAATGTATTTCTCATAGGAAAAAATTGTGTTGATTGTAATGGTTCCCATTTTGGTTAATAAAGATACTCTTGAGTCTGGTTATAATGATGCAAAATGCACAGTCTGAAACCATGATTATATTTCCTCCAATCTAATATTTTAGATATTAACCCCTTACCAGACAAATATTTTGCAAATAATATTTTCTCCCATTCCACAGGTTACTTTTTCATTTTATTGATGGTATCCTTTGTTGCATAGAAGCTTTATAGTTTATATAGTCCCACTTGTTGAATTTTGCTTTTGTTGCTTCTGCTTTTGGTGCAAAGATCCAGAGATAATGTGGGATATGATGGTTGATTAAATTAATATATGTGGCATATATAAATATATATATATTTATATTTCTAATGTATGATATTCATTAACAGAAATTCCAAATACTTGTAGACATAAATACAAAAGACAGAATAATAAAACTTGAAGATAAAACCAGTGAAGACTGTCTTCATAAGATTGGTGAAGTGAAAAAAATTTACGCAAGGCACAAACAGAACTAATAGGAAAAGAGCAATAAATCTGACCACATTAAATTAAGAACTTCTGTTCATCAGAGACACAAAAACGAGAATGAAAAATCAAACCAGATTGGGAGACTGTCTCATTAAAGCACATGACTAACAAAGACAACAGTGTCTAAAATATGAAACAAACACAAACCAGTAAGAAAAGAGTGGAAAAGAAAAATGGACAAGAGACTAGAAGCAACATGTCAAATGAAGAATGTATTTGGATCAACAATAAACTTACTAACAGGTACTCGACTGGATTCAGTTCAGTTCAGTTCAGTTGCTCAGTCGTGTCCAACTCTTTGCGACCCCATGAATCACAGCACGCCAGGCCTCCCTGTCCATCACCATCTACCTGAGTTCACTCAGAGCCACGTTCATCGAGTTGGTGATGCCATCCAGCCTTCTCATCCTCTGTCGTCCCCTTCTNTCCGGGAGTTGGTGATGGGCAGGGAGGCCTGGCGTGCTGCAGTTCATGGGGTCGCAAAGAGTCAGACACATCTGAGCGACTGAACTGAACTGAACTGATGCAGTAGGAAAGGTTGTGTAAATGCCCTTCCTCTTTCCATGTATTCACATGTGTGTCTATGCATATGTGTGGTGTGCTAGCTGCCTCTCTTTTCTGTGTATGTGTGTGTATTAAACACACAAAGATGGGCCATATGCCTATTTTGTGTACAAGTGTGTGCTTGTACAATGAATGGAAAGAATGTGCTACGTGCCTTCTTTCGGTGTGTGCATGTGGGGTTGCATATGTGTGCTGCGCTACATGTATTCTCCTTTCTGTGTGTGTGTGTGTCTATATGTGTGTGATGCAATGAGAGGATGTACCAAATATTTTTGCCTATGAAATTTCTCCCACCTTAGCCTTCTGCTTTTTGAGTTTTGAGCTCCTTTCCTTTTCCTAATTATTGACTATAATATCAGTATTTCTGTAGTCTCTGCTTCTTTCCATATTTTTCCTCTACTCTATAAGAAAAATGAAAGTACCAGAAGGCAAAAGGGTGGTACAATACATTGTACAGCCCCTGGTTTTCACTTATCCTTTTCCATTCTGTGGGGCTAACCTGGTGCTAGGTGTGCCGCTGCATCAATACCAGTCTCCCCCCATGCCTCTTGTCCCTTAAAATTTTTTGAAATGTCCCCCTCCTCAGAAAATGAGCATGGGCCCACACTCACACCCATCTTCACATGTATGACCTTAGCCCCTTTGATGTCAGGCCCATGGACTCCAGGCTAAGATAGATGGATGACAATCACCATCGTAACCCCTGAATCCTTAAGGCTAGCACCAGGTCTGGCAGAGAGTCACACCAATGAATGTTGAAAGAATAAATGAATTAATTAGGATAGCTCACCGAGGGCCTGTTTATTTTTAAGACCATGTGGTATGTTTTCAGTCAGCAACATGTTCAACAGCAAAGGACAAACTTGTCCCAAGCCCCTGGTGTACTTTCTTAATCCCTTTTCTAAAGGTTATTATTCTCAGGCATTCATCCTGCTTTCCTCTAGAAAGTAAGTCTCCACCTTTAAGAGTCATTATGTACAGTTGAGCAGATTGCGCACTGTTATTAAGCAGAGTGTCTGGCCAAGGGGAGTGAGAGTTGAAACTCAGGTTTGCACATTGGAGCAGGGCAGGGTCTGCCATGAAAAAGCCCCATGTGTTTGCAGTTATGTGTTCCCAGAAGGGATACTTTTTATTATTCACTCAGAGAAGTAGTGTGGATTAGTGGTGAGCCTCCCACAGTCCACATGAATCCCTGGAGGTACTTCTTTCCTAAAATCTAGGTCAAGAGTTGAAGAGGATGGATACATGCCACCTTTTTTATTATGACTTACTGTGTGGATCACAGTGGGAAACATTCTGGGAAGAACATAAGCAACAGACATTAGATTTGACTATACTGAGTCTCATGAAACCCCTTCCTACAGTGGCCACAGAGTGGCTGAGATGCAGATGTGTGCTGACAGCTGAGAACAGAAAGGGATGAAGAGGAAACCAGGAGCAGGGATTGAGGCCCTGGCCCACATGCAGTCCCAGCTGACTCACGGGAAGGAAGTTTTCTAGAAGGATAGAAGTTGTACCCAGTGGTCACCTGCAACCCTCCTCCTATCAGGAGCCCACAGTATCTGTTAGTCGTTCTCTTCCATCTCCAAGTGAAGAGTCCTTCTGCCCCGCTGCCAGCTAGCCCTTCTTCCCTGGCATGAAGGTCTTGCCCCCAGTTATAGATTTTCTCTGGCCCCTTGTCATAAAGAGACCCCCATAACAAACAGGTAGAAACCCTATTCACGTGGCCCCTGGTCTCAGAGGAGTAATGGATATCTGCAGAGGTCTGATCAGAAAACATTTTTGACTGCTTGTCTCACCTGTTGCCCTAGAAAGGCCTCTCTCAGGTGGGACCCACCAAGAAGGCTACCATTGTGATGTGTACCAGTACCCTCCAGGCATTGAGTTGGGCACCTGACCTGCAGAATTTCTTCATTTGTCACCAAATCTCCAGCATAGCAGGCAGATTCTCTACCATCTGAGCCACCAGGAAAGCCTCATTTGTCACCACAACCCTCTGCTAAGTTACTATACATCTCTGCATCATAAAGGAAAACAAAAACCAGAAATCCACCCATGCTGTCAGAGTGCAATTATAAGGAGGAATACTGCATAAAAATACTCAGCAGGGCACCTAGAGTACACTGGGCACCGGGTCAGTGAGTTATTGGGTTTGTTTGTTGTGAAAACTGCCTCTGTAAAGATGCAAACACAACACAGACATTTGGGCCTGATGCAAACAATGGTGAGAAATGTTCTCTGCTGGATGAGTTAGGTTGAAATGATTTTTTAATACTCTATCCTTGTGGCCAAATCCTACTTGCTGGGTTAACTTTTGAAATTTAGAACAAATTGTCATCTAGTAAGTTAGAATGATCTCAGCCTGAGTGTGTTTCCTGCTGTTAGTTCACTCGGAATGTTCTGGGCTGTGTGTCAAATGCATTCTCATTGTGTGACTGCCAAAGGGGGGAAAATGCCCATTGTCTTGGCTATTGCTATTTTTATTTAAATTGCAGTCCAACTTTTAGAAAGTCTTGATGGTCATAAATGTGAAATGGTGGATAAAGTACTCTTGAAAAAAGATATATTGTTTTCATTAAAAGAAAACAATACATGTTCATAAGGGCACATTTTGGAGACAAAAACTGTAAAAGCAAAAACCATTCTCCTATAAGCCTTTTTCTAAAATAGAACCACTTTTAAATTATTGAGTTTTTGAAATCCAGCCATATAGACAGATAGGTAGATAAACAACAAATAGACAAACAGATTAGATATATACGTATATGTCCACGTAAATGAGTGAACAGATATAGATATAGATATATAGTAGATATATATACACATATATACCTAACTTACAACATATAATTGGAGTTGTGTATATATATATATTAAATAATATATATGTATCTGTTGTCAACATGATGTATGTATACATGCAGAGACACAAACATAAATGATATCTGGAGATAAATAGATATACTGATCATACTGTTGTGAATCTGCTTTTTAAGCTTGATACTCTAGCAAAAAGAATATTTTGTATTTTACAATGCTTTTTATGATTATCATTTTAATAACTGCAATAATAAATGCAATAAAAAAGTATATTTCATAGGTTTCCAGATCATAATTCAAATGTCACTTTTCCTGTGGCTGGAATTTGAGATTGTTTCCCAGTCGATGTTTGTATAAAGATTGCAGGAATAACATCTTTTGCACAAATGCTTATTCATTGTTTCTCTCTAGGACATATTTCTGGATCAAAGAGTATGGCTACTTTGGAAGGATTTGAGATATATCATAATAAACATCACTTAATTGTTTATTTGATTGTTTTTAATTTGGTTTGATTAATATTCCCACCAGTGTATTTATACTTTATTTCCCTGAATTCTCCCAAATGCAATTACCACAATGTTCAGATGAGAATGTTTTTATATTGAAAATAATAGTATACATTCAATAGGGTTTGAAATGTACCACAGAGAAGATAAACAACCAAGAAAAACTTCAAACTGTTACATGTAAGCCATTTTTAAGCATTAAGGTCACTAAGTTTGCTGTCACTGTTTAGTCACTAAGATGCGTCTCACTCTTTACAACCCCATGGACCACAACCCACCAGGCTCATCTGTCCATGGGATTTCCCACTAGAGTGGGTTGCCATTTCCTTCTCCAGGGGATCTTCCTGATGTGGGGTTCAAACATGTGTATTCCACACTGGCAGGCAGATTCTTTACTACTGAGCCACCAGGGAAACCCCCACACTAAGTATGGGGGGCTTTTACTCTTTCATTCAAGGAGATTACAATATTGAGATGAGGATGCTGGCATGACTGCACCCCATAAAAAGGGGGTTCACAGCCCCCATAAATGTCATGGTCTCTGCAAGTGAGGAGGACCAGAGAATATGCCTCAAAAGAGTTGAGATTCCAGTGGGACTGAAGAGTGTGACAAGAAAAGCAGTCACCTGCAGAAGAATTCATGGAGAGCAGTGCCTGGCAAGCAGGGGGCCAGGGGGTGGATTTGACAGCTGAAGGTGAAGATGGGTGGTTGAGAGACCAGCATACCTGGTAGAGGGGAGAGACTGTCATGTCGGCTACACGGAACCTTGGGAGGAGTATGAGACGGACAGGGAGGACACCTGTGAGTTGTGGGGGACTCACAACCTTGCCTTGGGAGTGGGCGAGGGGAAACTCCCGGGGGAAAATGGCAGGTGACCTGAAAGAACAGTTTCACAGGGTGAGCTTTAACTAAAAGAGCATTGTGCCATGGAAACAAATTCCCCATTCAAAATGTGGAGGAAAGAATCGATAGAAATTGGTGAATGAGTGCGCCCTGGGAGGGCCGAGAGGTGCAGGTTTGAGTCAGGTGGGGTTGGAGCCACACCAGGTCTCAGCACCTGGAATTGGTCTCTGTTAGTGACCTACAGGCAGATGACCCAAGTGTTCTTTTACTCTGCATACACAAGCCTTNTGGGAGGGCCGAGAGGTGCAGGTTTGAGTCAGGTGGGGTTGGAGCCACACCAGGTCTCAGCACCTGGAATTGGTCTCTGTTAGTGACCTACAGGCAGATGACCCAAGTGTTCTTTTACTCTGCATACACAAGCCTTCCTAATATTCCCACACAGCCTCAGCTAAATGGTACCCCGAAAAGCTCCAGAAAACCCTCTTACTTCCCTAATCTGACAATATGTGTTCTCTAAGGTGAGGTTGAAAGGTTGCTTGGTGAGTCAAATCCAGCTCATTAAAAACAGCAAAAAAAAGAAAAATATTTAAGCAGAAATGCTGTGGGAAACTTCAGAGATCTCTCTTTATAATGACAATGGTATGAAGGTGCTTCCCTTCCCCTTCCTTCTTAATTGGCCCAGAATACAGCTGATGTGATGGTTGGAGCTCTAGCAGCCATGTTAGATCATGAGATGGCCTTAGAATGGAAGCCACGGGCTAAGGATGATGGAGACTTGTTTCTTAAAGGCACCATGGAACCACCACATCAGCTTGTTTCTGCCACTTTTACTTTTGGTCTTTATGTTTTTGTTTATTTAAAAAATAAAATTCAAGCTATTTTCCTTCATATTTATTAGATAAATTCTTAGAAAATGAAAAAAAAAAAAAAGCAGCAGTCCCAGGCTTCCCTGGTGGCTCAGTGGTAAAGAATCCACCTGCCAATGCAGGAGACATGGATTCAATCCCTAGTTCAGGAAGATCCCACGTGCCGTGGAGCAACTAAGATTGCACCACCCCTGCTGAACCTGTGCTCTAGAGCCCACGAGCCACAACTACTGAAACCCACACATCCTAGGGCCTGTGCTCCATAACAAGAGAAGGCACCACCATGAGAAACCCCCTCACTGCAGCTAGAGAAAAGCCCATGCAACAACGAAGACCCAACACAGCCAAAACTAAATTAATAAAACTTCTTTTAAAAAGAACAATGGTCCTGACACCCAAACTGGGACCTCAATCACCTCAGTGTGACCAGCTCTGGAGGCCACCCCTGTGTTCCCGAGAGACAGGTGACGGGGTATCTCCAAGGAAAAGAGGGATGTTCCTTCCAAGAGCTGGTCAGCAGTGCACCTGAAGGGTCTGGGGCAGCAAGAATGCAACTCCAGGAAACAGAAGTTCCAAATCCATCCCAGGAAAAGATGACCAGGCCCTGGTGGGGAATAGCCCAAGGTGATGTTCCCCAGCCTGAACCCAAATAAATACCAAAATTCACAAGATATTTAAAATGTGGCCAAGTAAGAGGCCAAGCATGATAACTGGAATGACCTGCAACTGTTGATTCCCTGAGCAAGTCTTGTGTTTCTGCTGTAGGATGATCATATCCTGATAGCCTGAATAACCCACCTGCCAATCCAGGAGACAGATCCCCTGAAGGAGGGCTTGGAAACCCACTCTAGTATTCTTGCCTGGAGAATCCCTAGGACAGAGGACTCTGGCAGACTACAGTCCATAGGGTCACAAAGCATGGATATGACTGAAGCGACTTAGCACACAGGCACACAGCCTAAAACTAGCTTGCACAGTCATTAACAGGACCTCCAAATGCAGAATAGATGTGGTGAGCAACTCTTTTTAGAGACTATCCAATTTGTGGCACTGTTGCCACTAGAATGAGATGCTTTTTTTTCTTCCCAAATAGCTCGCTGAAGATAGGTGGAGGGTTCTGGCTTGTGTGACACAGGCTCTGGAGTTTGTAAGTACCTGGCCCCCAGTGCCTTGCCTCAGGGCTGCTCGGGAGCTTTGTGTGTGTGTGTGTGTGTGTGTGTGTGTGTGTGTGTGTACAGAATGAGAAAACACACAGCCAGGCAGTCAGTCTTGAGCCCCTAACTCTGCTATACAGGGGTGAAGGCTGGGGATCATGCATTGGATGTTTCAAACTTTCCATGAGAGAGAAGGTGGAGGTCTGGCAAGCACAAGGACTAGCCTTTAGCCAGACAGAGAAGAAGGAATTAAAGGAGTAGACTCTTTTATGAGTAGTGGTGGGAAAATTGAGACTATTCCAGAGTTAGAAAATTTACAGTGAATAAGACAAAGATCCATCCAGGGGGCACCAACCACTATGCACGTGCCTGGAATGCTTGTAGAAGAGGACCTGGAGTGGTACAAAAAATAATAACATCGAGAACTCAGAAACATGAAATGGATACTCCCATTCTTTCAAAATTTTATATTCATACATGCACACACACGGGCTTCCCTGGTGGCTCAGACGGTAAAGAATCTGCCTGCAAAGCAAGGGCCCTGGGTTCAGTCCTTGGGTTGGGAAGATCCCCTGGAGGAGGGCATGGCAACCCATTCCAGTATTCTTGCCTGGAGAATTCCCATGGACAGAAGAGCCTGGTGGGCTACAGTCCATGGGGTCGCAAAGAGTCAGACACAACTGAGCAACTAAGCACACACATACACACACATAGATGCATACATACACAAGAAAATGTGCACACAAACACATACACAAGCATATACACAGATACACACACAAAAACATACATGCACAGACACACACACATACAAACATACATACATATGTTTAGATGCTAAGTCATTTCAGTTGTGTCCAACTTTTTGCGACCCTATGGACTGTAGCCTGCCAGACTCCTCTGTCCATGAGATTCTCCAGATGAGAATATTGGAGTGGATTGCCATGCCCTCATCCAGGGGATCTTCCTGACCCAGGGATCAAACCCAAGTCTCTTATGTCTTCTGCATTAGCAGGCAGGTTCTTTCCCTCTAGCAACATCCAGGAAGCCAAATTTAAATGCATGCATGCACACAAATAATGCACAGTAAGCACAAGCCTGCATACAAACACTTATACACATACAAGTATACATACAAAACTTGACATATCAATGCATGCATGCATACATACACACATACAAACGTATATGTTTGTACACCTGTTCTCCCACTGGGGTCAAGATAACTGATGCTCCTTAGAAATAAGTCAGGGAACAATCACAGTAACATGTTGGTACTTTCAAGTCTTTCAGCATCATTTCCACTGAACTCCAGTTCAGACCAATAGCAGCTGGGGACCCTGCCACAGAGGCTGGGGTCCATGGCTCTACGGGTGTCTCGGGTCTGTCATTCTGGGTCATGCACCCATGTTCCTGTGTAGCAAACCTTCTCCTGTCATGGAGGGGCAGTGTCGCTTATTTCACTTGGCTGTTTGAAAACCCAACAAGACAACTGGTAGAATTTCCCTATAAAAGTAAGCCAGAAAGAAAAACACCAATACAATATACTAACACATATATATGGATTTTCGAAAGATGGTAATGATAACCCTGTATGCGAGACAGCAAAAGAGACACAGATGTAAAGAACAGACTTTTGGACTCTGTGGGAGAGGGAGACGGTGGGATGATTTGGGAGAATGGCATTGAAACATGTATACTATCATGTAGGAAATGAATCGCTAGTCTAGGTTCGGTGCAGGATACGGGATGCTTGGGGCTAGTGCACTGGGATGACCCAGAGGGAGGACATGGGGAGGGAGGTGGGAGAGGGGTTCAGAGTTGAGAACTCATGTACACCCGTGGCGGATTCATGTCAATGTATGGCAAAACCAATACAGTATTGTAGAGTTAAAAAATAAAATAAAATAAAAAATGTAATAATTTTGAGTAATCATTCAGCTGTACATTTTTGATGAATTGACACATTTTAGACATTTAGGTAGCAGGCACTTTATCAATTATTTCTATAAATAGTCACAAAAAGCAAGCCATTGGAATAATATACCACCATACAAAAAAAGACCTATTTGGAAGAAAACATAGGACAGGATGGAAGATATCAAACCCTCATTTCCCTGAGAAAATAAGAGGCAGCCAGCCTGTGTTCAGGGAACGGTGCTATGTGGATCATTAGTGATGAGGCCCATGTCCCAAAGTCTGGACCCTCTGACCTGGAGGCCAGTGCTCCCTTGACCAGACCGCCCAGCTTTCTGTTTCCCAGAAACCCCTGGGAGGGAGAGGCAGATACTGAAGTTTGCCTGGGAGCATATGAGGAATAAACATGGCAAGTTTCCCAGGTCCATGGGCTCCCCGCCAGGCCCTGGCAGCAGGCAAAAGTGCAAGGGTGTCCTTGGCTCTGAGAAGTTCATCAACAGGGGCAAGGAGAAGGATCACTTAGCTCTATTTGCCTCCAATTCCTATGAGAAATAAACCAAATCATATATTCATATAGGACGACCAAGGAGGGCATCCTATCATCTAAGAGATGCAATGAGGCATCGTCTTCTACAGCTTGTTTGTCCAGCTGCATCAGGATACAGGGGCCTGAGACACAAACACCCACACAGTCCTCACCTCTTATCAAGAGCAAGGCAACAGAATGCAGTCAGGTGCAGCTCCTGGAGTTGTGTTCTCCTGATCCCGCTAATGAGCTTGGACCCGAGATTTCACCTCACACTTGCCACCTAGGTGTGACTGGAGGCTCCCAAGCCTGTTTCCTCACTTGCAAAGGAAGGATGACAATTGCAGTATCCTTGGTATCCTCGAAGGATTAATGAGATGATACAGAACATGCCTGGGTCCCAGCAGAACTCAGTGTGTGACCTGCCATCCTTATGACTCCATGCTGCCTTCTAGGAAAGATGCTAAATTGGCTCAGAGACACCAGCTATCAGTGCAAGCCTAAATCCAGGGACCAGTATGAGATGGAATTCAGGAGTCAAAGAGATGAATGTTTAGACTAAGGAAGACATGGGAAAAGAAAGAGAAGATTTTAAATTCATGTGAAAAGTCAAGGACCTCGAACACAATGGAACATGAATTTACCCTACACTGGGATGACGACTGAACTTAATGTTTTCTGAGGCAGAGAGAGGAAAATGCTCCCAACCCTTGCCCTATGTTCAGTGATATTTAGAAACTGAATTAAATCCTATAACAGAAAAGAGTTCTTGAAATGCTTATAATCAGAAAGAAAGTTCTGCACCAACCCTTGCAGCAAAATATATGTTTCTATCTAGCAAATTTTTAGCCCGTTTGGGACAGGAAAGAATAGTGTAGCAGCTGAGTGGTTGGGGACACCAAATGCTTTGGCTGATAAAACAGAAAAAGACTTCAGCCATTGCAGGAGCAGGTGAACTTTTTACTTGCCTCCTGGTGCTTAGTGCAGGGCCTCCATAGCTGACAAATTCTTGCCTGCTTGGATGACAAAGAGGAAGGCAAACCAGAGGGAAAGACTAAATGTTCAGACAAGATCTGAGCATAATAATGAGACGAACACTCAAGTCCCCCTCAGAACCAGGAATATCAGATTGAAATCCACTTTATAATATATATTTAAACAGGTAAGATATTAGGTCCCCATGTAGAGGCAAAAATGGGAAGGAAACAAACACACACATGAGCTCTGATCATAGATTGGACTGACCAGAGTGTCAGGCCTGGGGAAGTCAGTTGACAGACAGCACAGTCAGAAGCACAGAAAGCCTCACTGGACTATTCAGCTTGCATGCTTGTGTTTTTACCACTGTATGCTCAAATGCTCACAATGCTTACATTGTAACAAAGTAAATGTTTAATAAGTAATTCTTACAGTGATTCAGGAAGAGAGTTGGTTCTTCCGTCATGAACTAACCTGGGAGGAGCTGGGTCTCAGCAAAGCTGTGTGGATTTCCATTTTCCACAGGAACCAGTCCCTTTCAGGGCAAGGAGCTCAGCATCCAGGATCCTCAAGAAGCACCCAGTAAAGTTGACAAAATTAATCAATAAACAATCTGTAATAGGAATAGAAAAGAGTTTTATTTGACCCAAACTCAGGATGACAGCCCAGGAGACACCTTCCCAAGAAACTCTGAGGAACTGCTCTGGAGAAGCATTATTTTCAGCAGTTTTCTGTCTTGTCAGATCATAAGACATCACATAAATCAAGGGTACATCTCTTCAAGGTTTCAAAAACACAGATCATTTTTACACAGTGGGTCAGTATGGCCTTGGCACCTTAGAAGGAAGTCTTATCATCAAAGGAGGACCGTTATTGGCACCGCAGGAAGGGAGTCTTCAGTTTTTACTTTTAACATGAACATTCTTTCTGATCAATACCCTCCTCTTCTCTAATAGTTAAAACAGATGTACAATGTATGTTTGATAGGCCACAAACAGGCTGTTCTAGTTGGTATAAAATTCAAGGTAACCCAAGAGTAAACCAAGATGACAGCCTCTTTCTTCAATATGTGAGAATTTCTTTTAACAATATGAACTTAGCTTTAAGAGATTAGGTGAGAAATAAGACTTCTTTGGTGACACAGTGGATAAGAATTCACCTGCCAAGGCAGGGGCCATGGGTTTATTTCCTGAACTGGGAAGATTCCACACGCCACAGGACAGCTAAGCCTGCATGCTGCCATTACTGAGCCTGCGTGCTGCAACTACTGAAGCCTGTGCGCTCACAGCCTGTGCTCCAAAACAAGAGAAGGCATCACAATTAGAAGTTTGTGCACCTCAGCAAAGGGGAGCCCCTGCTCACCACAGTTAGAGAAAGCCTGCATGCAGGAAAGAAGACCAAACACAATCAAAAACAGAATAAATAAATAAATAACTTTATTTTTTTTTATTTTTTTATTTTTTTTTTTAAATTTATTTATTTTTAAATTTAACTTTACAATACTCTATTNGGACACTACTGAGTGATTGAACTGAACTGAATTAATATACCCGTGGCGGATTCATGTTGATGTATGGCAAAACCAATACTATATTGTAAAATAAAAAATGAATAAATAATAAAATTTAGAAAGAAAGAAAAAAAGAAAAAAAATTTTTTGAATGAAGATCAAGGCTTTGGCCCCATCACTTCATGGCAAATAGATGGGAAAATAATGGAAACAGGGACTTTATTTTCTTGGGCTCCAAAATCACTGCCCACACTGGCTGAAGCCATGAAATTAATAGATCCTTCTCCTTGGAAGAAAAGGTATGACAAACATAGACAGTGTATTGAAAAGCAGAGACATTTCTTTGCCAACAAAGGTCCATATAGTCAAAGGTATGATTTTTCCAATAATCATGTATGGATGTTAGAGTTAGATCATAAAGAAGGCTGAACACCAAAGAATTGATGCTTTTGAACTGTGGTGTTGGAGAAAACTCTTGAGAGTCCCTTGGACTGCAAGATCATACCAGTCAATCCTACAGGAAAGCAACTTCGAATATTCATAGGAAGGACTGAAGCTGAAGTTCCAATACTTTGGCCACCTGACGTGAAGAGCTGACTCATTAGAAAAGACCCCGATGCTGGGAATGATTGAAGCAGGAGAAGAAGTGGTCAACAGAGGATGAGATGGTTGGATGGCATCACCAACTAGATGGACATGAGTTTGAGCAAGCTCTGGGAGACAGTGAAGTACAGGGAAGCCTGATGTGCTGCAGTCCATGGGGTCACAAAGAGTAGGACACAAGCGAGCGACTGAAAAACAACAATAACTAAAAGTACCCAGGAATCTACGATATTATGTATGCAGCTTCATAGAGAGAATTCATTGACAGATGACACTGCATGGCTAACATGCCTACAAAAAATGAAAGCATATTTCAAAACTCCAACCAATGGAATAATCTCCAGGGGAAAATCAGCTAACATCTTTCCATCTTTACAAATTGCTGATCAATAAATCACACTTTCAAAGAAGCTGAGTAATTGCTCTATGAGGCTTGAAGCAATAGAAGCCTAATTTACATATAAACATTTACAGTGATGATTTCTGCCATGGACTTGTGTAGGTTTAACATGACAAATTATACCAGCAATTCAGATTGAGTTCCCTAATGCATAATTAAAAGGCATTGCAAATTCTGAAAATACATGTTTGCTTATTTTAGAAATTGCAGGATTAATTTAAATATATTTTATTTTATCATTTTGAAATATATGTAGTGATTCTTAAAGCATCTTCATGTTTTTCAGGGTAGGGGAAGAAGGGGATATTTTTATGTTTTAAGAATGATAAAATTTATTAAAAGCAAAGAGACTGTTAGAGTTTCTTCATACCATTTGGATTGTAGATTTCCACTCAGATAGGAGGACAGTGGCATTGATACATGTGTCCAAAATCCTTTCAGAGAATTGAGGGCACAGCGTACCCTGCCCCATGGAAATCTGGAGGAAAAGGAGAATCTAGAGCATCACAGCCAAGATGAATTTAGCTTGAGCAGGACACACCAGAGCGACAACCTGGAGAAACACCTGAATGTTTATTTTGATGAATTTCTGGAGAATGAGAAACTACAAAGGACCCAATATTTTGAGAGCCATCATATTATAGGCTGTACCTCCAGGAACCCACTAGGTTAAGAAAAAAAAAAATGTTAATTTCCCTATAATAGCTATTCTTCTTCCCAGGTGGCTCAAGAGAAAAAGAATCCACCTGCCAATGCAGGAGATGCAAAAGATGCAGGTTTGATCCCTGGGTCAGGAAGATTCCCTGAAGGAGGAAATGGCAACCCACTCCAGTATTCTGGCCTGCAGAATCCCATGGACAGAGGAGCCTGGTGTACGACAGCGGGTGGGATCACAAAAGAGTAGGACACAACTGAGTGACTGAGCACAAAAGCTATTCTTGGTAGGAAATTCAAGAAACACAGATACTGACATAAAATAAAATTCTGCTTACAAGCATACAAGTATCTATTGCATAGTTATCTAGTGACATTAATATTTTTTAATGTTGTGGCCACTTGTTCATCTTTACTGAGTTATTCATTGTTAATTTTCATAATAGTTTTAAGGACTATATCATTTGATGCTTGTGAAATTGGTAAAATCTCTTCTGTAATGCAGGTTAGAGCATTTTCTTTCCCTTTGTCACTTGCTGTTTTGATTGTGATATTTCAATCCGGACTACTGCAGAAAACAGATGGCACAACCAAAGGGTTTAATTTAAAAGAGTTTACAAAGCTAAGGGCCTGGTTAAGGGACCAGACGAGGAATAATGAAACACCCAAGAATTATCAACAGGGAGCTGTTACCCTCNTGTGATATTTCAATCCGGACTACTGCAGAAAACAGATGGCACAACCAAAGGGTTTAATTTAAAAGAGTTTACAAAGCTAAGGGCCTGGTTAAGGGACCAGACGAGGAATAATGAAACACCCAAGAATTATCAACAGGGAGCTGTTACCCTCTCTAGGCCTGGAAAGACAGCAGGAGGGAGCAGTGTTACTGAGTCCAACCTGGAACCATGGAAGAGGATTCTTCTGACCTGCTGGCGCCATGCACAGGGTGGTATAGTCCAGAAGCCAGAAGGCAGTGGGAGCTCAGTGACCTAATTCATAGAAATTGGTCTCCAGGAACTCAAAGCAAAACAAGGAACAAAGACTTGATGCACAGATATTCTTTGATTTATAGAAGTCTCTGTATGTCATAGAGTCAAAACCAGCTCTTTTCTTCAATTAGTTTCCAACTTCATCTTTAAATACCTTCTTCACTTAGAGATCATATAATATTTTTCTTAATCTTTTAGTTTAGTTTTTTTCTTAATATTCCATTTGACTAGATTTATTTCTCTTCCCAGATGATTCATTGCTCTTTCTTGCCTCAGGACCTTCACTCTTGCTTTTCCTTCTTTCTGGAAAGTTGTTCCCCAATTATAAGCTTAACCACATAAAAGTCAGAGATAAAGTAAGCACAATACCTGGCAAATGGTAAGAGCTGTTGTGACCTTGAAGCCAAATAATCACTTTACCTGGACAGTATTAAATTTTAGCTGAATGCTCCTGGAAACGGCTAACAGGTAATAAATCTCCCCAGCCTTCCAAGAAATGGTTTAATGCAAAGAACTACACTTACCATGAGGCTTCCCTAGTGGCTCAGCAGTAAAGAACCCACCTGCAATGCAGGAGATGGTGGCTCCATCCCTGGGTTGGGAAGATCCCCTGGAGGAGGGTACAGGAACCCACTCCACTATTCTTGCCTGGATAATCCCATGGATGTAGGAACCTGGTGGGTTACAGTCTATAGGGTCACAAAGAATTGGACATGACTGAAGCAACTGAGCAGGTAGTGCAGGCACCCTTACCCATATGACATAAATAAAACAAGTAGATGCCTCCCCTTCATTAAATATGGCTGGACCAAACAAAGACACTCCAAATTTGCTCTTTGTCTTATAAATTATTATCTAAATTGTTTGTAACCACTGACCAATCTAAATGAAATATCTGCTAACTTGACTTGAGCAAATTTTAGTTAACCTCCTCTTCTTACCCCATCCTTGAGCAAACATGACCCAGAATAACTCAACCTAAACAACCCCTCCAGAATCTGTTGACCCTAGAAAAAACACCAAGTTTCAGAGCAGATCGTTGCTCATCTCACTTTCTTACCTTGAGTCTTTCTTTCTTTCTTTTTTTTTTTTACTTTATTTTACTTTACAATACTCTATTGGCTTTGCCATACATCNCACAATTTGTTTATCCATTCATATGTTGATACACATTTGAGTTGTTCCCAGTTTGGGCTCTTACAAATAGAATTGCTATGAACATTTGCATACAAGTCAATTTGAACATATGTTTTCATTTCTCACAGATGCATATCTGGAAGTGGAATAGCTGGATCATATTGTAGGCTTATGTTAAAAATTTTCAGAAACTGTCAAAATGCTTTCCAAATTGGTCATAACCATGGTACATTTCCACAAGCAGAGTATGAGATTTCCAGTTGCTGCACATCCTTGCTAACACTTGATATGGTCAGTTTTAAAAGTTTTGTCTATTCTAATGAGCATGTAGTGGTATTTCAATGTGGTTTTTCATTTCCTTTCCCCCAAGACTAATGACTTCAAGTATTTTTTCATGACCTTATTGGCCATTTCTCTCTTCTTTTTGTCAAATGTATGTTGAAATATTTTTTGCATTGTTATTTTATCTTATTATTATTGACTGTGTGTGTGCATATTCTGGATATTTCCTTTGTTTGATATACGTATTGTGAATATTTTCCACAGTATCTGGCTTGGCTTTTCTTTTTCTCAATGGTGCACTTTAAAAATTTAAAAAAAAACCTTACTGGAGTTTTGCGTTTATGTTATACCTATAGATTTGGGGAGAATTGTCACTTAACATTATTGAATCATGGTATATTTCTGTAATTTTTAATTTCCCTCAGTTTTGTTTTGCAGTTTCCAAGTAGAGAAATTCAATCGGATTTATTTATAAATATTTTACATTTTAGTGCTATTGTGAATAGATTTGTTTTTTGAGTTTCATTTTCCATTTATTTGCTCTTGGTATTGATGCTGTTGTTCAGTTGCTAAGTCATCTCTGACTCATGATCCCATGGAGTGCAGCATTCCAGGTCTCCCTTCTTTTACTATCTCCCAGAGTTTGCTCAAACTCATGTCCATTGAGTTGGTGATGCCATCGGAACAGCTCATCCTCTGTTGCCCCCTTCTCCTAATGCCCGCAACCTTTCCCAGCATCAGGGTCTTTTCCAATGAGGTGGCTTTTCACAACTGGTGGGCAAAGTNTTAATTGATCATTGAAACATTTTCATGTTGTCTGCTTTAAAATTCTCAGATAATTTCAACACCTGATTCATCTTGGTCTTGGCATTAGGTGATTAGGTTTTTTTCTCATTCAGTTATGCTTTTTTGGCTTTCAGCATAATAGGAGATTTTCAGTGGTATTCTGGACATTGGTCTATGATATTAGGAGACCCTGGGTCCTACGTCAGTCTCTATTTCAGCAGCCAGTCACCCTGTTTACATTTGATGTGGTGGCCTTGGTTTGCTGTAGACTGCGGTCCCACTGACAATTCAATCAAAGTCTCTCCATGTTATTTTGGTCTGCATAATCCATCTGATGTTTCCTTGCTTCTGCCTGAGGGGTGGAGGGGTTTCCAGGCAGCGTCACTGGGAAACTCGGTGGTGGAAAGGAGGCTCCCTGGCTAGATGCTTGTCAGGTAACCCTAAGAGCATCATCCCTGCTGTCCTATATCTTAAGGGATGGTGATTTATACTGTGGGACAAGGAGACTTTCCACGCCAGGACACACAGGCATTTTTCCCTGGACCAGAGGTGGTTAACAGACAGGTTTGAAATGCAAACATACATTTGCCTAAGGTGGAGAGCTACATTCTTTCTCCTTAGAACACTGCAGTAGATGAGAAAAAATCCAATGGAATAGTCAATATCAGTAACAATAATCTGAGATACAATAGATGGTTGATGCAAGGAGAAAGTGACAGTGTGGAACTTCACCTGAGTCTGTGCTCCTGTGAAATAAAAGGAGCCCCCGAAATGCCCCCACATTTGTATCCTGGGAAATGGCATGTTGTGAAGGCCTAATACGACTTGGATCAGGCTCACAATGCCTCCTGTTCCCCTAGGACCAGACTAGAGAGCCCAAACTCCCGCTGACCAATCTGGACAAATGCCCACCAACTTGACTAGTTTTCAGTGAGGTTTCTCTGCTCCCACAGGCCCTGAACTTGGCCTGCCATTGAGCGCTTGAACAAGGAACTCCCCCTCCTTCATGATCCAATTTTGTCAGATCCATCAAAGGCTTCTATTGCTCCCTGCCCCGTCGTGACTGAGTTTTAGCCCCTCACAGTGAAGGCACCTGAGCCAGAGAGGTTAGAATAGTGCTTCTTGCTGACACAGATGATCAATGGTCCGCGAGAAATAATGGTCATAAGGTGTCAGGGGAGAGAAAACTGGTTCCAGGCAATGCTGCCCCAGTGGTCAGATCCTATCCTTGGAGGGATAGGATCTGATGGTGGGCCTTGGCAGCCCTCCAAGCCTCCCTGCACCCCCTTCAGGGGCCGCGTGCAGCTGTGAGTGCCTCTGGGTCATCACCCACTAAACCTGCCTGCATGGGAGTTACCCACGACACACTTCATAATTGCACTTTGTGAAGCTGCCTGCTTGTTTTTTCCATCTCGAATTTCCTTCTCAGTTTAGTGACTGCTTTAGGTCCCCTTCCTACCCAGAAAATAGCCCCTCCAAGAATCAGTCTCTGAAAAATGCATTCCCTATCAACAGTTTGGTTCTTTCTAGTCTCTTTTGCCTCTCCAGATGAGAATGTCTAGAAGCATCCCACAACGTGTTCTTTTCTAGTCTCTTCTGCCTTTTTAGATGAGAGGGTCTCTTTCCCAGTGACCTTGCAGACAAATTCACTAAACCTCTTGGCAGAATTTAGCACAGTTTTCCAATGTCACTTTCTCTGAGCATAACATTCTCTTGAATTTTGATGGCACAGCATCCACTGGTTTTCAGTGCATAGCCCTGGTTGCTCTTCTGCTGGCTCTGAGTTGAGGTCCTCCTTCCTTTTTAGCTGTCAGTAATAAAGATCATAAATAATGTTCATAAAGATCACAATTATGCTCCAAGAAATAAATGAGCTCTTGGAGCTTTTACTTTTTTTTTCCTCCTTCTCAGTCTCCTTTCCCTCCTCCTTTTCTTCTTCCCCTCTTTCTCTCTCCATCTCCCTCTTTCCCATTCATTGTACTCTTTCTTATGACTTTAAATTCCATGCCAGATTTATATCTCCAATCAAAACTTCATTTCCTGCCTCAGTGTCTATTACTGACTAAATTATACGCTATCCCTAAAATTCATATGTTGAAGTCCTTATCCCTAGTAAGTTAAATTTTGAATATAGGGCCTTTTAGAGGGGATTAAGTTAAAATGAGGTGGTTTGAACAGGCCTAATCCAATCTGACCGGTGTCCTTATTAAGAAAAGAAGATTGGTACACAGAGGGTGCCAGGGATGGGTGCATGCAGAAGAAAAATCATGCAAGGACACAGCAAGAGGCTGCTATCTGCAAGCCAAAGCCTTGGAAGAAACCAAACCTGCTGACACCTTGATCTCAGACTTCCAGCCTCCAGAACTGTGAAAAAATGAATTGATATTGCTTAAAGCCCTCAGGCTGCAGTATTGGTTATGACAACCCTAGCAAACAAACATGATGTCCAACTGTTTGTTATCCACCTTGGAGATGTCATAGGCATCTCAGCATACACTTGTCCAAACTTGACCTTCCTCAAATCTTCTCCTCCCCATTAAAGGTACCCACCATCCAACTATTTGATCAACATTAAAAACTAAGAGTAATTCTGTTCCATATCATCAAATCCTTCCAGCTATTCCAAGCAAATACTTATTTTCATTGCTAACTTTATGATTTAGATGATTATTATTTCTTGGTTGGCCTGATAAAGTACATACATAATTAGCTCCCTGTATCCATTCTCCACTCAATAGCCAGAGAATTCTTGCTAAATATTTTGTGTAGCTTTTCACTAGTCTTTGGAGGGAAGGTTGATCCAGATTTCCCATTCTGACATCATGTCCAGATCCAGAGTCCAAATATCATGACTTCTTATCTCTCTTCCTTCGTGAAACTGGCCATTGTCTATATCTTCTCCTTTTTTCTTTTCAGTAATAGACCTTCATTATGAAATCCATTTCACTTTTACACCCAAATCTTGGCATGATGATGTTCATCCATCCACCTGGATGATGTGTGAACTTTAGTATTTCCAGAAGCAACAGGTGACTCTCACCATTGAGACATTCTTGTCTAGGAATTTGAGTCCTAGGTGTCTTTGAAATCCAACACATGCCTCCTATTAGGTAGCTCACTACGTACATGTGTCTCACAAGTAAATATAGAATATCTGGCTTTTCCGCACCTGTCATCCTTTTCCTCCTCTATCTATCTCTTCTATGTTTTCCCTCCAGCTTACTCTCCCTTTCTAGAACATTCCTATATGAAAGCATTGTGTCTATTCATGCTAAGTTTTTTAATGCACTAGGAGGTAAGAGAGGGTTAGAAATGTGTCAATGTTTTGTCCACGTGTTCTTGGTTTTAGCATTTATCATAGGACTTTGGGTCAAGCATCACAATAGATGTTTAATAACTTTGTCAATTTGAAAATGATGCTTTAGCAAATTTGAGGGTTTTCTGAAAAATTTAGAAAAATTTCAGGGAGAATTCCAAAAAGCAAGGCTACATCCCAGGAGAAGTCTTCTGGACACTCACTCTGCCATACACAGCATTTGTTACCTGACAGGAGTTGAGCCCCAAGTGTGGAGAACACCCCTGTCTGTGTCTCAGGCAGCAAGAAGGGGCCCAGGGCTGGGATATCTAACACATGGAGTGCTTGTGGTATGAGTTGTCTCCCACCTCATGGAAACTGCACAGGGCTCTGCACAGATAGGGAACCTGAAAGAAAGAGAGGTTAGCAAGCATACAACCCACATCTAGTAAGGGGTTGACCCAGGATTCAGCCCTGTCATCCAACAGGCTTCAACAACTACATTGGTAACCACTATTCTAGCAGGGTCTCAGCTCCCGAGAGAGGAGCTGCTGCACACCCCACCCCAAGTCTACTGTCCTGGTACTTCTGAGAAAAACAGAGGTCCCAAAACACTCAGCCCACAACCAACCCTTCAGTTCAGCTCAGTTCAGTCACTCAGTTGTGTCCGACTCTGCGGCCCCATGAACTGCAACATGCTGGGCTTCCCTGTCCATCACCAACTCCTGGAGCTTGCTCAAATTCATAGTCAGTGATTCTATTTAATCATCTCATCCTCTGTCATTCCCTTCTCCTCCTGCCTTCAATCTTTCCCAGCCTCAGGGTCTTTTTAAATGAGTCAGTTCTTCCCATCAGGTGGCCAGAGTATTGGAGTTTCAGCTTCAGCTTCAGTTCTTCCAGTGAATATTCGGGACTGATTTCCTTTAGGATTGACTGGTTGGATCTCCTTGCAGTCCAAGGGACTCTCAAGAGTCTTCTCCAACACCACAATTCAAAAGCATCAATTCTTTGGCCTCAGCTTTCTTTACAGTCCAACTCGCACATTTATACATGACTAAAACCATAGCTTTGATTAGACGGACCTTTGTTGGCAAAGTAAAGTCTCTGCTTTTTAATATGCTATCTAGGTTGCAAGTAACAGAAGTAACTCTTCTGTTATTTACATTTCAAAACAGGCTAAGAAGTGGGGTGATTTCATTATCACTAGCTGCCAAATAAGGGCAGACCAGAGGCTGTTTCCCATTTTGTGCTCCTCACTGCACACAATTTTGTCCAGAGGAGATCACTGCAGTAGGATCAATAAATAGCAAGCAGATAATCAAATGAAATATTCTTAAAATATTCAGATGCTCACCTAGAAGCAAAATATCTTGACTTTCATTAACTTTCAAAATAGAATAAATTAACCTAGGAAAAACTAATATGAGAAAAAGCTGCACTTTTAGACTCTTTAATAAAATACTTACATGTTTTATTTTTTTTTCAGGTTGTCTGGGAAATTAAACATCATCCTTTTTTGTAGACATAACCGAAATTAGTGAAAGCCTGTGTCATGAGCCAGATGGGAAGAGAGAACCCCTAGGCACAGGCACCTCATAGCACCCAGTCCATGTAATTCTGTCTAAATGGATTGGCAACCAGTTCTCATATCAGCAATAGAGTCTTTGTTCACACAGCAATAAACTGAAGTGTACAATTGAGTTTACACTTCACACATAAACTGTATCCAGGACACAACAAAATAACAAGAAGTGAACCATAAAGTTTCCAAGATGCTTTAAGAATTACAGGAACTTCCTAAGAAAGAAACAAAAATACTATGCAATAAAACATCAGTAGAAGTTGCACTTGAGTTGTTTTGTTTGGTGAGTAAAAGTGGTCATTTTTCACCTCCTGAAGCTGTTGACTCAAACCCCAAGTGTGACTGAGCTGAAAATTTTTCATGAAACCATGCTGTGTAATGTAGCCAACCCTCCAACAATCTGAAGATAAGGACCATGGAAAGAGGAAGCATACTCAGTGCCTATGTGCAGGGTTGCTACATGGAGCCACCCGAAACGGACCTCTCATGAGTGAGGCAGAAGCTAGAACCTATTATACAGAATGAAGTAAGTCAGAAAGAGAAAAACAAATGCCATATATTAACACGTATATATGGAATCTAGAAAAGTAGTACTAATGAAGCTCTTTGCAGGGCAGCAGTGGAGAGACAAACATAGAGAACAGACTTGTCGGCACCGAGGGGGAAGGAGAGGGCAGGACAAAATGAGAGAGAAGCATTGAAAAATATACATTACTATATGTAAAACTGGTAGCCAGTGCGAATTTCCTGTATGCTGCAGCGAGTTCAAATCCTGTCCTCTGTGATAACCTAGAGGGGTGCGATGGGGTGAGAAATGGGAGGGAGGTTCCAGAGGGAGGGGACATACATATACCTATGGTTGATTCATGTTGATGTATGGCAGAAACCAATGCAATTTGTATCCTTCAATTAAAAATACACTTATATAAAAATTAAAAAAATAATTTTTAAAAGGAACATGCCAGTAGTCATGCTCTGGTATTCACACTGACATAAAGGAGGAACAGGAAAAGAGCTTGAGGAGCAGCCCATGTTCCACCCCCAACATCCTGTCCTGCTCCTCCTACTTCTTCAGGTGAGACTTGGCACCCCAGAGCTCCTCCCAAAGGCTACTGCAGGTTTTGTTTCTTGTGGTTTTAGTAAGCGTTGCATGAAACAGGCTGTTTCATCCATCACCTGGGATCTGGTGAAAGCCTGCTGAGTGGCAGACAGTGCCCTTGTGAATAAGCCAATGCTCAAGGACCTCATAGGGCCCTCCCACGGTCATGTGCCAAGTGTAGCTGATCAGAAACTAGATTTCAGATCACGTGGTTTCCAGTCCTCTGCCCCTTCCGCTCCTGGGTATTTATCCAAAAGAATTGAAAGCAGGCTCTTGAAGAGAAATCTGCACTCCTATGTTCACTGCAGCACTGTTAACACTAGCCAAGATGTAAAAACAAGCCAAATGTCCACTGACAGACGAAAGGATAAAGTGGGAGATAGGCATGATATAGATATATATAGATACACACACTGGAATATCATTCAGCCTTCAACAAGAGGGAAAACCTATCATTTGCAACATCATGGATGAGTCTGAAGGACATAGCACCAAGTGAAATAAAGACAAATATGGCTTGATTCCACTTACATGAGGAATCTAATGTAAGAAAGAAGTAGAGAGTAGACTGGTGGTTGTCAGGGCATGGGGGGAGGGGAACATGGGGAGGTGTTCAGTGAGTATAAAGTTATCATTATAGGAGATGAATAGATTCTAGAGACCTGCTATGCACCACAGTGCCTATACTTAGCCATTTAGTATTGTACACTTAAAAACTGGTGAAGAGGGTAGATCTCATGCTAAGTGTTCTTAACAATAAAAATAAAGGCAAGGGGACACAAGAAATCTCCTCGAGGAGATGGATGTGTTTCTCACTTCATGGTGATAGTACCCGGGGCACAGGCAATGTCCAAACGAACAAGTCAAGAAGTGTACAGTAAATATGTGCAACAGTTGGTAGATTACATATATGTCAATGAAGTTGAACAAAGAAATGTCAAAGATATCTATTTTAAGTAAGGAGATATGTGTTAGAATTTATTCTCATGGTATATGGACAGATTGCAGAGGAAACTGAGAGAGATTCTAGTTTCCCTAAGAAAATTTCTGGTTTCAATACACAGAGGTCTCTGATGTGTGGAACTGGATAGCATGAGAAACAGGGGAGAAGAAGACCCCCCTGTAAGGATGTCCCCTCTAGGGCCTCTGATGGTTGACATGGACACACATGGCACCCCATCAAAATCTGGTAAGTAAAAAAATAGTTTTAAAAAAATCTGCTAAGTTCTTTTTGCCTTTCCAGGCAACCCAATCTGTGGTTGACAGCAATGGGCAATGAGAAGACATTGTTTTACCTAGTTGAGTCTGAGTCGACCCCAGTAGGAAGGGCTATTGGCTATTTGACCACAGTGGTTTTCTGTGGCGAACAAAAACTAGAATAATGTGAAAAATGCCAATGAGAAGAAATCCAGAAAAAACTACAGACAGAACTTTTGACTTCAGAGAGGAATGTTGGGAGTTGCCAACAACATATCTGGGAAATGGGCCACCTGGTTTTGACGCCTCAGACACAACAAATGCTTGGGAGGACTTAGACTGGCCGACCTAAACCAGAACCAGACCGTTCACACGGGAACCAGCCTGGCTGCCGCTCCTGCGAGCTGCACTGGCTTGTGGCAACGGCAGGGAAACATTCTGCACAGCTGAGCGAGGGCTCAGAGGAAACTTCGCGATGGTCAGGAATGTATTGTTCTTTGAGCTATTTCCTTTAACAACTTGGAAGAAATAATAATTAATATAAACAGTAGCCACCAGACTTGGACCTGCTGCAGGAGAAATAAGAGAACATGATTTGCAAAGATTCAGGTTCAAGGCAGAGTTCTTTCTCTACTGTCCTGTGGGGATGGAGCTAAGTCAGCAAAATTCTCTGAGCCTCAGTTTTCCCTTCTGCAACATTAGCAGATACCTGCCTTGTAGGGCTAGTAATAGACTCAGGTGCCCCACAAGCATAGAAATCACACCATGGGCTTCCTTACTATTCTTATTAGTTCTATAATCTGCAAAGTAGGTGGTCCTCAATAAATTAGAAGAAATAACAAGCAAAGCTAAAATGAGACTCTTGGAAGAAATCTCTGACTTTCAAAGTGATTATAGTCACAAAGAGTTTAATTCATTAAATTTATCATATTTTCAAGAAACATTAAAACCCTCCAGAATATATAAAAAGATGAAAAAAGCACCACATTTGTTTTACCAAGGATGCCTAACTTCAACATGAAAATATAATTAAAATAGATCAGTAAAGAAAAACTGCAGAACTCATCTCACAAGGCAGTATTTGAGACCCTTGAGTATTAGCTAATAAATATATTTCAAAGTTCAAAAATATTAATAAGATGGCATAACAAAAAGTAAAGTACTTATTTCAAAGCACTGCTCTTAACTTGGAGTCATTAGATTATTTTCAGTTGTAGCAGTATTACAAGAGAGAGATTAAAAGAGAAAAGGGTCCAATAACACCATAATGAGTCAACATTGTTGAGAAAGTTATTGTCAATACAATATGACATTAAATATATATGGCAGACTGGAAAAAATAAAACTGTATTTATCTGAATCTGTGAAGTGAAGTCGCTCAGTCATGTCCGACTCTTTGCAACCCCATGGACGGTAGCCTAGAGGCTCCTCCGTCCATGGGATTTTCCAGGCAAGAGTGCTGGAGTGGATTGCCATTTCCTTCTCCAGGGGACTTTCCAGACCCAGGAATCGAACCCGGGTCTCTCGCATTGCGGGCAGATGCTTTACCGAATCTGTGATTATGTAATAAAAATCCAAAGATAAGAACAAAAAACAGATTTGGAGCAGATAAGAATCAGAGAAGATAAAGGCAGTAGCAGGCAGCTCTATGAGCCTGAAGAAGAGAAAGCCCTGTCTCCGAAAGGCCAGACCCCTTGGGAGGCACAAGGTTTGAAGGGATGGGGGTTTCACTCTCAAGTTTGTGAGTGTGATGATGGAAAGTTCACACCAGTCTGGATGGGACTGCTGTGGTCCAGGCCTGTACATCTTGCACATCAATCAAATTCCCTCTTCAGGACAATGAGGGGGTACTTATGAGAACCCCTGGGCAGAGGACCCAAGTAGAAACCACAAGGGAAAATAGCGACAAGAAAGTCTAGATGTATAAATGGACTGAATGGAGGTGAAAATGGAGAGCAGAGCTTGCACAGTGTATCTCTGCTCTAGCTGACTGAAGGCTGCTTAAAAGGCAGGGTGGCCAGCAGGGGCTCTCATGAGACTAACCGAGAATGAAAGGGTGGGGAGGAAAGAAAGGAGGAGGCTTCAGAGCAGAAGCCAAAGACTGAGAGAGCTCCATGCTCGCTGAATTGTTATGTGTGTGATCCCATAATTTATCTGTTGAAATTCTAACCCCCAAGGTGATGGTATTAGGAGTCTGCATTGTTTAGAAATGATTAGGTAGGATTAAGCCCTCCCAAATGAAAGCAATGACCTTAGAGAAGGGCCCCAAAGAAATCTCTTGCCCTCCTTCTACAATGTAAAGATGAAAGAACTAGGCGGTCTTCAACCCAGAAGACGTGCTCTCCCCAGCACCTGACCACGATGGCTCCTTGACCTCAGACTTCCAGCCTCCAGGACTGTGAGGAAAAAATGCCCCATGCTTATAAGCCAGTCAACCTATGGTTCTTTGCGGTAGCATCCAGAACTGATCAAGACACTGCCTTACAAGGAATAAATATTCAAGGATGTCCTTCAGGTGGAAAGGAAGTGATACTGGCAAGATAGGAACCCAAACCCTCAGAAAGAGATGGAGTACACCAGAAAACATACATACTTCATAAGACATTAGATTGCATAAAATAATTAGACCATAGCATTGTTGGGTTTATAACACATGTAGGTATTTTCTATATGTTTCCACAGCAATAAGGGAACATCAGAAGGGAGGAAACCATTAATCATAATGGTTGCTGAGCTCACAGTCTTTCAGGCTGAGACCCTCTCAGCTAACAAGGCAGAAGGTGAGACTGGTCACTGCAATGCATCAGGACATTTCCAAGAGGAGAAACAGGGGCCCAACTGTGTTTCTGAGAACAGAGCCAGGCAGGAATCTCCCCACCATTGAAAAGCTTTCCCTCTTAGAATAAATGTATGGCAGGCATTAAATAGGGTTTCCTTGGTGGCTCAGACAGTAAAGAATCCATCTACAATGTGGGAGACCTGGGTTTGATACCTGGGCTGGGAAGATCTCCTGGAAAAAGGAATGGCAACCCACTCCAGTATTCTGACCTAGAGAATTCCATGGACAGAGGAGCCTGGCAGGTTACAGTCCATGGGGTCGCAACGAGTTGGACGTAACTGAGTGACTTTCTCTTTCACTTTCAGGCTTCATAGCCAAGAGGATGAGCCACCCCCATAACGTTATAGATAATCAGTTCAAAGTTGGATTCAGAGTCTCTGTAGCTGCCATGGACTTTTCCCAAAGATAAATAGGAGCCCCAGTGTAGGAATGTAGGTATCTCAGCACAGGATGGCACAAGATAGCCATCACTGTCAGGCTCATCTCTGAGCCTCAACAGAAGCTGATCAACCACCCAGGCAGGCAAAGCGCTCCCACAGTTCTGAAGGAGGAGGGCCAGGAACTGAGCGCAGCCAAGTGTACTCTACAAACACTCAAGATATATTCAAAGCCGGAGGCTCCAGGTGAGTTCAGACACTACTTTCTTTTTTCTTTTTTCCTTCATAAAGTCTTAAAATATCTTCTTCTTATGGCTGTGAGGAGACAGCTGGGCCCCTGGGAGCATGGTTCAGAAAAGCCAAAAGAGGCTTCTGAAACCAGCAACACAGCAATTACCTGGGACCACTGGCTTTGCACTCTGAACCGGATAGCTCTTGGCCTGTATACTGGTTAATTTTCTAAAATGGTAAACTAATCTATGTTCTCTCAAAAGATACAATAGATTCGACTCTCTCTTATCAACAAGACATTTTCTATGGTATATTTTTAGTTTCTTTATGAGGCCAGCTATCAGAAAGTACATTAAATGTACACTTGTCTTTGTTGAAAGACTTGTAAAAATTTAGTAACTTTTCTAAAAATTCAATTAAGATAATGATATTCAAATTGTTTTATAATTCTATAATCAAATTCTAGCCTTATAATTTTATACTCACTAAAGCTGGCTTAAAACTTAATATTCAAAAAACTAAGATCATGCCATCCAGTCCCATCACTTCATGATAAATAAATGGGGAAAAAGTAGAAACAGTGACAGATTTTATTTTCTTGGGCTCCAAAATCACTGCGGATGGTGTCTGCAGCCATGATATGAAAAGGTGCTTGCTCTTTGGAAGGAGAGTTATGACAAACCTAGACAGTGTATTAAACAGCAGAGACATCACTTTACCAGCAAAGGTCCAGATAGTCAAAGCTATGGTTCCAGTAGTCATGTGGGGATGTGAGAGCTGGACCATAAAGAAAACCGAGCGCCAGAGAACTGATGCTTTGAACTGTGGTGTTGGAGAAGACTCTTGAAAGTCCCTTGGACTGCAAGGAGATCCAACCAGTCCATCCTAAAGGAAAACAATCCTGAATATTAACTGGAAGGACTGATGCTGAAGCTGAAGCTCCAATACTTTGGCCAACAGATGTGAATATCTGACTCATTAGAAAAGATCCTGATGCAGGGAAAGATTGAGGGCAAGAGGAGAAGGGGATGACAGAGGATGAGATGGTTAGATAGCATCACCAACTCAATGGATATGAGTTTAAGCAAACTCCAGGAATTAATGGTGGACAGGGAAGCCTGCTGTGCTACAGTTCATAAGGTCGCAAAGTCAGATATGACTTATTGACTGAACAATTCTCTTCACTTTTTAGCCCCATGGGAAACATTTTCCAACTTGGCATATCAGCAATTCTTGTCATTCAGCTATGTNTGGACAGGGAAGCCTGCTGTGCTACAGTTCATAAGGTCGCAAAGTCAGATATGACTTATTGACTGAACAATTCTCTTCACTTTTTAGCCCCATGGGAAACATTTTCCAACTTGGCATATCAGCCATTCTTGTCATTCAGCTATGTGAAAGGTCTTTGATGTATAATATACATGGATTTGTAGTTGGATGTCAAAGTCATGAAGTTTCTTTTTATTTGAGAGGTCATAAGCTTTAAAACTTAGTATAAGGAATGGACAAATATTCATAATTTTCTCTACTCTTAAGCTGGCAAATTAAAATTTTAAACTTTATATTCAAATCTATGGCTGCCATAGACCAAAGGTGTCCTCATGCCCTGAGAGAGTTATTTCCCTTCACCTGTCAGAGAATCAGCTGCTGAGCGCTTGCAGCAGACAGAAGAGTCAGCTCCAACCTCACAGAGGCTGAAGTCATTTGATGCCAGTGTTGCATGTTGGCAAGAGTATGGGTTGGAGAAGTGGCCTCCAGCCTGGACAGGACCATAGAACCTTGACCCCAGATTATGCCAGGTCCTTAACTTCCTGGTTCCATGCTTCACAGTCCAGGAGGGCAACTTGGACTTTTGTGAAACTATGAGAAAAACTCAGGCTCTAAAGAGTACATTATTGTTGTGGTATGCTTTCTCTTGTCTGAAGGAAAGAGGCAGATAAGATAGATCCACTCAAAGACAGTTTCCTTGACTAGCCTTCTAGAGAAGAGAATGCTAGGACTTTGGAGTGAGCCAATATTTTATTCAGGAGAATAATTCTTTATTATTTGTTTTTAAAAAACATTCTAAATGAATGCATTTTAATGGAAACTGATAGATTCTATTACATGGGCAAAGTAATAATTGCTACCATATTGTAGGAAAGTTAAAAGACCAAACACAAGTCAATTTTCAAACATTAAAAAAAAAAACCAGTTAATCTGTCAATGGCATAACCCTTAACCACTTAGATGCATATTGAAGTTCATGCATTTAGGTCATTTCACTTTAATTAAAAACTGACTCTGAGAGGTTGCAGTGATTTATTTGTCCATGATTTTTCTCATTGAGCATAGGTTTCCAAATCACTGGGCCCATGTGAACCTGATTGATTTGGAGCCATCTGCCTCTGATGGACCTTTGAACTCTCACCTGTAAAACCAGTGCTCTGTTGTGATCTACTTGACAAGGTTGCTCTAGAATTAAATTAGAAAAGTTCATGATGAGAATTTACCCTGCAGAAATTTATAAAGTTTAGAATTTACCCTTGGCATGCACCCTGCAGGCAGTCACCAATTACAGCTCTCTCACTAGTTATCCCTTCTCCCACCAGTCTTGACATTCAGATATAGAAATCAGAGAGCCCAGGCTGTCCTGCTGAAAGCGAGACCCAGAGGTACTAAGAGGCTCGCTAACGGCCACATTCGGCACTCACCCCCAGTTCCTCCTTCCTGGTCAGGCCTCTTGCGATGACACCACAGCTGCTCCTTCACAAAAGCTGTTTGAGAAAAGGCCGCTCTGTGTGACCCTAGTCTTTGCTCTACTTGAAACCCCAGCTAGCCTCAGCATTAAGATAAACTCTCTTAGAAGGCATCTGAAGGAAAAGCAAATATTTTGACCATTAAAAGAACTTCTAAATCTAAATAACAAATGTCAAAGGCCTGGCTTGTGTTAGGCAACTTCACTTATCTCCTGGCTCACAGGACACTTTGCTCAACCCGTTTTCCAGTGATTGTCTCTCTGGGACCTCGGACCACAAGATATGTGTCTGCAAAGATGACAGTGCTAAATGCACTCAAGCATTTCCCTTGCATGGAGGTGATTTCTAGCTTCTTAGATATTTTCACCATGTCGTCTCATGGAACTCATGTGCAGAGCAGCTAGGAAGGGTTAATGTAGAGAGGGATTAAGATAAAGACAACATTCTGCAGGTACTTTAAGATGACCCTAAGCATCTTTCCCCCCTTACCCTTCATAATTGCATTTTCAGAAGGTTTTGGCTAGTTTATGTAACAGATTTGGGAATTTGAAAAGCATGTTTATAGTATTGAGCTTATTGCCAGGTTAAAATGATAGAATTGAGTCCTTCAAAGAAGGTCTTGAGGATTTGATATATGGCAGAGACTACCCACATTTATTCATTCAGTTCATTCTATGCACACATTCTTACTGCTTGCTCTCTTCCAGGCATTCCTCCAGGAGCTGGACGATGCTCAGCAATACAGGATCCTGGGACTTAAACATAATTCTAATATAGGCCACAGTCAAGAGGTTTTAAGAAACAGTGTATGAACCTATGTTTCAGCACTCTTATACAGTCAGTATATATGTTGTCCCATATTACAGATGAGAAGACTGGCCACCACCACCCAACTCAGGCACATGTTCTGGGGCTTCCTGACTCTTCAATCGTGGTAGGAAGTGTTGAGAGGCGCACATCCACCTGCACTTTTCCCATGTGTCTTTGAAAACACAGGTGCCAATTAATATCATGCTGTCTGTCCTACTAGGTCCAGATTCAGTCCAGTTCAGTCG
>SJYV01008076.1:199868-211273 GCA_006410875.1 Neotragus pygmaeus
CCAAATTCAGACTTAAATTGAAGAAAGTAGGGAAAACCGCTAGACCATTCAGGTATGACCTAAATCAAATCCCTTATGATTATACAGTGGAAGTGAGAAATAGATTGAAGGGTCTAGATCTGATAGATAGAGTGCCTGATGAACTATGGATGGAGGTTCATGACATTGTACAGGAGACAGGGATCAAGACCATCCCCATGGAAAAGAAATGCAAAATGGCTGTCTGGGGAGGCCTTACAAATAGCTGTGAAGAGAAGAGAAGCGAAAAGCAAAGGAGAAAAGGAAAGATATAAGCATCTGAATACAGAGTTTCAAAGAATAGCAAGAAGATATAAGAAAGACTTCTTCAACGATCAATGCAAAGAAACAGAGGAAAACAACAGAATGGGAAAGACTAGAGATCTCTTCAAGAAATTAGAGATACCAAGGGAACATTTCATGCAAAGACGGGCTCAATAATCGTCCACATTAAACTGCCAAAAACCCCTGCTTTCTCCGAGATTTTTATCACTTCCTGGTATTGACTCTATGCAGCTCCAACTCTCCATATTTTAGATTGCACATTTCTTTTCAACTCCCAGGGGATGTGGCTCTTCTCACCTCTTGCCTGTTCTTGACCCCTCTTTATTGCTCATCCACAAAGAGCACATGTAGATTCCAAATTCTCACGAATGCTTTCAGTGACAATGGTGGACAGTAACTCAGCAATAAACAGGAGATTTTAAACAGGAAAAAAGGAGATTTAAAAAAATTAAACTTAAATGCTAGATATGTTTTCATTCTGAGGTTCTTTCCCCGCCCCCAAACTTGAATTTCTCACTGGCTGCTAAACCTCTGCAGGCCTCTCATCTCTATTCTGTTGCTCAGTCCTCTTCTGTCCATCATTCCATTGCTGCCTACCTCCAAACTTTTATTTATTTTTTTATGCATGTCATGATGTGGTTCATTTTGTTTGCTTTTTCTTCCTAAGCCAGGTTTTATGATCCTTGACCTTCATTTACAAAGTGGCATATAAAAGCTTTTTATTAATAAAGAGGATAGCTATTAAAAGTGGAAATTATACCAATCTGGTAAGGACTGGTATGGTAGAAATTACCATATGGTTTATTTATTAAGTCCATTCTCTGCACACATTCTTACTGCTTGCTGTGTGCCAGGCATTCCTCCAGAAACTGAAAGATGCTCAGTAATCTATGTCCTGGGACTTAAACCTAATTTTAACATAAGTCATAGTCAATAGTTGGTTGCACTTTAAATAGACTTTGGGTTGTCCTGACTTCTGTGAGGTAGGTGTCATTCATCATAAGTGGCAATGCCTTATCCAGGATCACAGAGGGGAAGAGACGAAGCCAGGACCTGAGAGCACATCTTCCTCCCCACATCCTCCTCAGAGTTCCTCCTCCCCACCAGAATGCCACACCCATGAATCATGGCATAAATCCACCCAACACATGGAAACCATAATCAAAATACAATTACAACAACCAAGAAAAATAAAACACCTAAGTGTATATCTAACAAACATGTCAAGGACTTGTACAACAAAACCTACAAAATGCTGGTGAAACAGCTCAAAGAAAGCCTAAATAAATGGAAATACATACTGTGTTCAAGGATTGGAACAGTCAACATAGTAAAGATGACACTTGTTAAATTGAACTCAATTTTCATGCTAATTCCTACAAAATCTGAGCCAGGTTTTTCTAGATATGGACAAGTTTATTCTAGAACAAATGTGAAAAAGCACAGACTCTATGGCAGTACCAATCTTGATAAAGAATCATAAAGTGAAGGAATCATGCTTCTGGGTATTAAGGCTTATTAGCATACATAGTTACAGTAATCAAGACAGTGTAGTATTGTCGGAGGAGTAGACGCATAGATCATCAAAGCATGATGGACAACATCATTAGTATTTAGGGAAATGCAAATCAAGATGATGTAACACTATGTACCCATTAGGATAATTTTGATAATAATTAAAAACAGATAATAGCAAGTGTTGGTGAGGATATGGAGAAAATGAAATTTTAAACATTGCAGTGGAAATGTAAATGGTGCAGCCACTTTGGAAACCAGTTTGATATTTTCTTACAACATTAAATGTAAATATACCACATGACAGAAAGTCCACTCCAAGAAAATCTGAAATGAAATGAGGAATAAAAACATTTGTGCAAACTGGAAATAGAACTGCCTTATGACCCAGCAATCCCACTGCTGGGCATACACACCGAGGAAACCAAAATTGAAAGAGACACGTGTACCCCAATGTTCATCACAGCACTGTTTATAATAGGCAGGACATGGAAGCAACCTAGATGTCCATCAGCAGATGAATGGATAAGAAAGCTGTGGTACATATACACAATGGTGTATTACTCAGCCATTAAAAAGAATACATTTGAATCAGTTCTAATGAGGTGGATGAAACTGGAGTCTATTATACAGAGTGAAGTGAGCCAGAAAGAAAAACACCAATACAGTATACTAACACATATAAATGGAATTTAGAAAGATGGTAATGATAACCCTGTATGCGAGACAACAAAAGAGACACAGATGTATAGAACAGTCTTTTGGACTTTGTGGGAGAGGGAGAGGGTGGGATGATTTGGGAGAATGGCATTGAAACATGTATAATATCATATAAGAAATGAGTCACCAGTCTAAAAAAAAAGAAAACATCTGTGCAAACAAAAACTGGTATACAAATGATCACAGCAGTAGAAGTCATAGTGGCTAAAATGTGCAAGCAATCTAAACGTCCATTAACTTGTGATGTGCTAAGCCTCTCAGTCATGTCCAGCTCTTTGTGGCCTCATGGACTGTAGCCCACCAGGCTCTTCTGTCCATAGGATTTTCCAGGCAAGAGCACTGGAGTGGGTTGCCATTTCCTTGCACATATAACTTATGGTATATTCATATGAATTAAAATATAATGGAATACTATTCAATAATAAAATAGAAATGGACCACTGATGCATACTACATGAATGAACCTCAAAAATATTTGGGTAGATGTCAGATGCAAGACTACATATTGTATGATTCATTTACATGAAATGACAAGACTAGGGATTTACTGCAAATAGGAATAAGAATATTTTCCAGGTATTAGAAGTACTCTAAAACACTTCTGTTTAGATAGTGCTAATGGCTGCACAATTCTATCATTTTATTGAAGTCATCAATTTTACACTTAAAATCGGTGAAATTTTACCATATAAAATATGTCTCAATAAAATTATTTTTATTTTTAAAAAATCAGTATGGCAGTTTTCTAATAAAGGCGTGATGCATTTCGAGGAAAGGGTACCTTTTTAATCCTCAGAAAAGCAAGATGAATCCTGAGTTCATTTGGAAGGGTGGGTTATAGGCCAGATTGCAAAGGGTCTTGGGGCCATACTGCCTGATTAAGACTTGATTCTTCAGGCAATGGGAGACTGTCCTCGGTTTTGAGGCTACCAGTTCAGTTCAGTCACTCAGTCGTGTTCAACCCTTTGTGACCCCATGAACCACAGCATGCCAGGCCTCCCTGTCCATCACAACTCCCGGAGTCCACTCAAACCCATGTCCATTGAGTTGGTGAAGCCATCCAACCATCTCATCCTCTGTCGTCCCCTTCTCCTCCTGCCCCCAATCTTTCCCAGCATCAAGGTCTTTTCAAATGAGTCAGCTCTTCGCATCAGNGCAGCCTACCAGGCTCCTCCATCCATGGAATTTTCCAGGCAAGAGTACTGGAGTGGGTTGCCATTGTCTTCTCCCATATTTTGGATATTAACCCATTTATCAAATTGGGAGGCTGTCCAAACTCTAGATGGTTAGTAGTTTTCTTTTTTGTCCCCATCTTTTCTATACGCAGCTCTCTATAAGGTTTGCCAAACATTGTTTGCCATGTCTGTCTTCCCCAAGGTGGTAAGAGCTACTGAAAAGAGAGGCACTGGATCTCTTAGTGACTGAACAACAGAAACAACAATAGCTGAATCTCTAGTTCATAAGCCAGGGTCTGGCACCCAGGAAATGTACATAAATGACTGAACCAATAACCCAAATGAAAGGACTTTCTTAAATCTAAACACTGAATATATACAAAAATGACATTATCATATGAGTTTATGTTGCTTATCCAAATAGAAAAATCTTAAGAATGTATTTAGTCTTAGCTGTAATGTGGTTTTCCCTTTGGTTTAAGGAGACAATTCTATTTGATTTCAAAAAAACTTTTTTTGGTCCGAAAATGATGTTCCCACTCATAATGAATTAAGAAGAGCTGGACATCCTGATAAGGACAGAGGAGAGGACAAGNTTTTCCCTTTGGTTTAAGGAGACAATTCTATTTGATTTCGAAAAAACTTTTTTTGGTCCGAAAATGATGTTCCCACTCATAATGAATTAAGAAGAGCTGGACATCCTGATAAGGACAGAGGAGAGGACAAGAGTCATTCCCATCCCTGTCTGTCTCGCTGATCCCCTGCTGGTGCCGCCAATGTTGTAAAACTAAATAAACACTGGGGGAGCTGGACATCTGTCTACTGAGGCTTGACCTTTCCTGAACTTCAGTGCTGCATACTACAATTTTGCTTATATTCTTCCTAATCTGTTTGGTCTGGAGCTGAAGCTGGATGGCTCCTGACTCTAGAAGACTCTTCAGGCAGGGCTGGGATGGCTCTCATGTGGCTGAGCCTGGAGCCATCCCCCCAAGCAGACATTCTGGCTGTCTTCATCGTGGGTGTTGGAAGCACAGCTTTCTTACTTGACTTTGGAGACCAAAACCAAAAGTGCTCATTGCTACAGGGCCTGAAAAGAAGAAGATTCCCACACAAAAATCAGCACTAATAGGCTGGTATATTAGACTGGAGGGTGAAGAACCTTGTGTATTCTCATCTCTGGGATGGGCTCCGCCAGCCCCAGTGGGGAAATGGACTGGACCCATTGGGTGAGGGCAACTCTCCTGGATGTTCTCTCAGGGACAGATTAACAGCCAAGCAGCCCAGTGCCACAGGGCCTGTAAAGGACTTGGGCTGCAGAACAATTATAAAACTATATCAGAACCAGACCCCAAACTAGGTGCTCCCACCTTCCTAACTTACCTGGATCTCTGATTATGGCCCACATTTTACACAGGAAGATACCACGGAAGGTTCAGGAGGTGGGAGTAACTCATTCAACATCACTGACCTCCCTGCAGGAGGCAAGAATGTGGTGGGGTCCCGCTGCCTTCCTTTCACTCACCTTGGCCATCCAATCATAAGTCCACCTCATCCTACAGGCAAAACTTTGGCCCTGGATGTACAAACACTGGAATTTCTTGTTCAGATTTTCAGCAAAATGTAACCACTCTTCACCCTAACCCTTCTCTACCCACATACACACAATCCAGGCTAAGACTGGAGACATTGGACAGGGTGGAGATGGGAGACAATGGTTGGAAGGTTCAGGAGTCAGGGGGCAAAGGTGAAGCTGGTCAGCCAGTGATAAAGAGCCAGGGAACAGCCAGAGCGTTTGCAAATGGCAATCAGTTATCAGTTCTGGGTTCCCTTTGAGGAAGGCAGATGTCATAAAATATGAAAATGCTACATACTGTTTAAAAAAAAAAAGAAAGCTGAGTCCAAGTTTGCTGATTTGGTTTTAAAGAGTTTACACTGACTACAAGTTCTCAGCCTCCACCAGTCCCTTGGTGCCCTGGGCTCTCTACTCCAAACAGTTTTGTTACTTCTATAATTGTTGTAAAGATGAATGATGTAAGTGAAGCACTTGGGACCCTCCCAGACATCACAAGCTTCTGACCTGTGTTCACATTTCCCTTCACCACTGTTCCCAGTAATTCCTCCAGCTCCACATCAATTCATGTCAGTTAGCCTCAGGGCTTAAGGGTGAGATTCCTGGGCCCTGCAGTATGTACGGAAATCTTACCTTAGAAGATTAAGCTCCTTGTTTTTTAAAAACTTGCGTTAAATGAAAAAAGAGAAAAAAAATCCAGACTCTTCTCAAAAGTTCTTATTGGCTCACAAAGGAGGCTAGAGGCCCTTACCTGATGTAGGCAGGGAGCCAGGCCTGTGGGGCCACTTGGCAGAGGGATGTGTGTTTGAGGAAGTGGAGAATGGAGGCTGCAGGAGGAGGGAGCAGGGAAGATGGGGATGGACAGGGGCTCCCTGGTCAGTCACGGAGGCCAGGTCCTGAAACAGGAGAAACCCCTCCTTCTCCAGAGAGGACTCTACACTCACAGAGCTGCATGTGCCAGCCTGCAGGACCTGGCTTGTCAGTGATTGTCAGTTCACTTTAATGGGCAGCAGCCAGTGTTCTGAGATGAAATGAAATACACAAAAGAGAAAGATTAGAAGACGAAAGAGAAAGTAAGGGAAGGTGAAGAGCAACCATCAGCCTGCCTGGCCCCCAGGAGGTAAGCCACTTTCTGTGAAGCTTCTGTTTCAATTCTGGGTGTGACAATAGAAGTACCAACTGTGTTGTAAAATAGATTTCTTATAAAAATATAAACTGTGTTCAAAGTGACTGGTTTAGTCCACTCAATCAATTGACTCCTCTTCTTCTGAACCACACCTGTCTTCACTCCCTCTGAGGAAGTCAAATTCAGAGAAGAACTGCTCTAAGACGGTCTTAAATGCACAGCCACCTTTCTCATCATGACGGCAATCTTGTTTTGCCAGAAAAATCTTTTAAAACTTTGTAAGAGCACGGGAAAATAAAAGTTAAGGTCTTTAGCCAAACAAAACCTTTACAGCACTCCTGAGAAGCAACCAGCCAACAGACTTATGTTGGCAGAGGAGAAGGTACTGAGTATTCTAGACAACCAACCATTCTATACTCAGAATCAACAAGTACCAGGGGCAGGAGGGGCACGGGGCAGTTTCCATGATTTTAGACTAGACACTCACATTAAGTTAATACAATATCATTTCTTCCCCAGTCACTTAAGCTCACCATAATTATTTCCTTGCTAAGCCAGAGCAGTGGGCACAGAAGCCACCAGGCAACACGATGTCCCAGGAAACGTGTAAGACCCGAAAGGGACAGAAGCCACAATCCCAGAAAAAAGCCATCAGCCCGGCCATTAAAATGGAAGCTATTGGCCGATTTTCAAACACAAAAATTACAGTGTCCTTACAGTGAAGATATTTGCTGAAAACATAATAAAGGAGTACCTTCTAGAAAAGTGGGGNGAAAGGGACAGAAGCCACAATCCCAGAAAAAAGCCATCAGCCCGGCCATTAAAATGGAAGCTATTGGCCGATTTTCAAACACAAAAATTACAGTGTCCTTACAGTGAAGATATTTGCTGAAAACATAATAAAGGAGTACCTTCTAGAAAAGTGGGGTTCATCACGAAGCTAATGTAGCAGAAGCTTCAGCACCACTTACTCGTGTGGGTTCACCCCAAGGTCGTAAGTAGCTACATTCTTCTCTAATTTTGTATTATTTTCCTTATGGATGGTCCTCTAAACTTGATCAGCTTTAGGAACCACAAAACCCAAATCCATCCTAGACTTCCAGAGCAAAAATATCCTATAAACCAATAAGAAAACAGAAGCATTACAATAGAAAAAGGGGCAAAGGATATGAACAAATAATTCATAGAAGAAGAAATGCAAGGAGCAAATAACCATAAAGCATGTGCTCCAAAGCACTTGTAATTAGAAATATGCAGACTAAAACAAAAATGAGAATTTTTCTCTTCGGATATGCAAAAATTTAGATGACTGATAATGTTCATCCATGGTGAGGATGCATACAATCTGACACGTGTTGGTTAAAGCAGAAAATGTCCAGGTCTTTTAGAAGAGCAAATTGGAAGACCTATCAAAGCATGTGTGACCTTTAATTTTCAGATTCCATTTCTAGGAGTCTGTCTGATGGACTCCCACATTCCATGTGGAAGTGAGCAGGAGAATGTCTACTGCAATAGTGCATAAGTCAAACTAGAAAACCCTAAAAGCCCAGCAGCAGAGTCAGATGTCCACACAGCCTGCCTTAGAGGGAATGAGAAGATACATACACCCTGTTAAGAAAAAGAAGCCACACAAAGAAACATTTTACATGTGAAATTCAAAAGTTAAAAAAGACTAGTATGTTTTGTATTGGTGTCTTCCGGGAGAAGCATTGAGCCAGACAAAATTACAAGATTAAAAATTGTCATCAACGAAGGCTAAGTGTCATTCTCTCCCCCAGGAACACCTGCAGTGGGATTTCAGTTTCTTGCAAGCTCTTTTTCAAAGTTAGTTCTTTGAACTCATTTTTATATTCCTTATCATTTCCTTTGCTTATGGCCCCATTTGCTAATATGATTTCCATTCTTCGAGTCTCCTGCAATTCCTCCCTATCCTGGCATTTAGTACGATCAATGACTTGTTACTCATCATACAACATGATTTCGCTTTAAACGTATTTCTATGTGAGGGATCACTGGTTGTATGACTCATTCTCATTGAATGCAACATGGTCTTCATTCAGTGCCAGGTATACCACAGGTCCCTTTATTCTCACCTTGATCCCCTTCTCTGGGAGGAGTTTTTGTGCACAATGGTAAGCGAATTCATACATACGCCTGAGCTACTTTCATAAACGTGAATAATGCCCCAACCACCCTTTGAGGCAGAGGCATCCTGATTTCAAACCTCACCTTGTGCCCTGCAGCTCCACCTACCTCTTGGGTTTATAGTAAATAAGTTGATGAACGGAAAGTCCTTAGCCCTGGGAAGAGTGGGTGTGCAAAAGCAATAGTTGTTTTAAATGACATTTTCGTTATAATTACCTGCTTTGTCAGATAACAAATACACAGTACATTTTCCAAGATTACTCACACAGTGAGGATGGCACTGAACTTCAAGACCTCATTACCAGATCCTGTCACTCCCTGCTGACCAGTGCCAGTCCAGCAGGGGTCCCTGAGGCCCACGCCTCCCTCGGAATATGCCTGCCCTGTGAGGCACTGCTCAGGCTGTCACTCATTCAGCATAGGTTGCAGTTCTTTTTACTAGGTCTGCTAAAAAATAGAACTGTATGTCAAATGGAGCCTGAGATATTTCTTTAATTTTACAGATCTCGTGTGTCTGTCCTTTTGCATACAGGTGCCTCCATAGATAGACTAGTGAGAAATGAATCCCTCCACAAGTCAATTACCACACGAGAAATGCACACTTGGGTATCCCCAGGATTCCCCAATTCCTGCTCTTGAGAAAGGAACCAAAGGCTGTGCTGGGACAGTCACTTCAGCCCTGCCAGAACCCCTCAATCATCTATGGGCAAGACCTTCTGTGGCCCCACTCAGAGAGCATGGCCTTCCATTACTAGGAGAAAGCCACTGTCAAGCCCAAGTTGGCCAAAATGTGGGTGCTACTTCACATCACATCGGGCAGGGCTGAAGTCTAGGGCAAACTAAAACAAAGGAGAGAAAGCGCACACATCTGAGCGGTCTCAGCCATCGGGTTCTGCAGTTTTCATCTCATTACTATTCAGATAACTGACATAAGGCCAGATCAGAATATAAAGGCACCTATACAGCCTCACAGCTGCCAACAAAGCACCCAAATCAGCACCTATCTAGTCAATTTTCTGGTCAATGAATGATTTACAAGATCTGAATTTCAAGTACAAGTGAATACATTTTCTCTTTGAAATGACATACAAAAGAAAAGATTATTTGCCAGGTGGAGTATAAGACTCTTTATCAGAAGATATCCACAGAGGAAAGACAAGTAAAGGACACTCTTTACTATCAGATCTAAGCCTCCCAGCCCTATTGGGCACTGAAGGAACTGGCCAGCCAGTGGACAGAACTTTCCTCTGAACTAACCACCTGACACTTACAGTCAAAGCAGCTACGTGGCTCAACACCTTCCAAACCTGCAGCCAGATCCTGGAACTTAACCTTGTGGGGACCAAGACCAGTCTGGGAAGGTCACTCTGAACAGTGAATGTCCACACTCTGAGGGCACAGCCTGCTGAAGCTCCTGCCCCAGACCAGAGAGTGCAACCTCCCCTCCCGCTAAGGAGAAGCAACTCGGACCCTCCTGTCAAAGAAGGGGAGCAGGAGGTTGGCCAGAGGGTGGGGTTTCTGGGTTTCCTCTTTCGGAAGGAACCCCTCCATCCTCAGCTAACCACCGCGCAGGTAAGTCAGCCTGGGAGGCAGGGGAAACACTGAGGAAGAAGGGAGAGTGGAGCAGTCCCCCAAGCAGGTGATTGCCTGGATGTCCTCCCTTCAGAGACCTTGCAGGGGTCTTGCCCATTGCCCAGATCCTCCAGACAGAGGGTCATCTCTCCCTCAGCACTGCTCCCTGAAGCTGTAGGTGCTTTTCCTCCAACACACATTCCTGTGGGAATCTCTCTGCCTTTTCCTGTGACCAGACTGTTGGCTTCTGGAAGGCATGAATCAGCCCTTACTCACACGGGCACCACAAGGACGTGGTGCAATGGTGGGAACTAGGAGGACTCACCACTAGATAAGTAGCACAGTGGCCTCTGCAGACCTAGACGTCCTGAAGTGCTCCCTTTCCAGGATTCCCTGAGTCAGAGGCAGGAACCTCCTCGGATCCGAAAGCACCAGGTCATTCAGCAGGGCTCCTGGGTCACGGAGCCTGGTCGCAGACTCCCAGGCCCTGCACATCTGACCATAGAGCAAAAAGGCCAGAAGAATCCAACAGCAGGGCCCCGTGTGCAGCCTAACTGGGAGTAAGGGCAGACAGACGGACGCAGGCTGGATGTGTCTGTGGTGGGCAGGTGACGCAGCAACAAACATTGAAAGCCCCAGCAAAAAAATGGAGCAGGGCAGCGAAGCCAGTCACGGCCGGGAAGGAGGGCTGAGTCCCCACCAGGCACAGCGTAGCAGCCACGTCATCACGTCTATGTCGGCTGCTCAGATAGACCATGCACACGACACACACGCTAGGGAGATACTGCTGGTTTCCCAAGCACGGGTATAGAGACTGGAGCTAATCTGCGCCTCAGACATGGATAAAAGTTACCAGGAAGTTTCATCTTCCTTGCTTTACTTTACGTGCAGGGAACTTTGCTGACCAATGAACCAGACCCTCCAGCCACCATCCCAGGGACCTTGCTGGAACTGGAGCCCACCGCCCAGGGCTCTGCTCGACGCTCAGACATCGCCATCTAGTGGTGAGGATGTGCAAACAGCACCCACTCCCCCATGCACAAAACGTGAGAATTCTTGTAAGAAATAAAGAATTTTTTAATAACGCAAAGTTTAAAATATTTTTTTTTCTTTGAAACAAAACATAGTGAAAACGGAACTTTGCTTTGGCCTTCTAGCCTCCTAAATAAAAGCGGATAATGAGAGAAAAACCATGTCAAGGATGTAACCAACCAGAAGTCAAAGAGTTAGCTCAGTGCTTTGTTTCAGATACTTCCCCCCCCCCCCCCCCCACAATGGG
>SJYV01008076.1:211365-293807 GCA_006410875.1 Neotragus pygmaeus
ATAATTCTTCTTTAATGAAGCACAAGACAAGAGATAAAGCAGTGAAATTTAAACTTCCCATTGGTGTGCAGATTCCTTCTCGGTCATTTTCCAGGGAGAGGACACAAATTCTCTGAGGCTCAAACTCTTAATTGCCAAATGGGAAGAGCATCACTCGTTTCACAGGATTGAACAACAAGAAAGTGGGAGTGATGTGTGTGCTCAACCTTAGCCAACGGACTCCACCCAGGAGAGCACTGACCAGCCAACCCCGGAAGCATGCAGCTCGTGTTCTGTGCAGTGTCTAAAAGCAGTTCAAACAAATACCAAAAAATGGTAGAAAAACCCATCCATTTTCCATGTGTTCAAGTGTCTAGAACACACTTCTAGTCTTCATTCTGGGAGCTCGGGTTCTGTGGTTCCAAGGAGCTGATGAAGACTCACTGTATTATCCTCCTGGCTCCGTGACTGCTTTCTCAGTAATGAGCCTTTGCGCCTACGACCACCTCTACAGGATCCCACAGTGATTCTGCTCATAGGCTCACTTCCTGCTCCTGAGAGTCTCTCTTCTCTCTCCTCTGTGGGCAGACACCTCCCAAGCCCTCTTCTAAAGCAGATCTTTCAGTGGCCAGGCTGCCCCTGTGGCTATGGATCTACTTCCAGTGGATCATAACAAGCATCTCTGTTTCCTCCCGGCCACCTCCTGAGAGCCACCCCACTTCAGGTTGGGTGCAGGAGACAGAGGAGTATAAAGTTGAGCCTCACTCAGGGGTAGTGGAACAGACCCAGGGAGACACCCTCCAAGGTAACACAGGCCAAGTGCTAGTTTTTGCATGAGAATGAGGGATAGCTGGGTCCCAGGTAAAGGTACAATTCTGCTAGAATCTTCCTAGCAAAGTACATACAGTCTGCAGCAGGACAGGGTCACCGGAACTGCCGCGGGGTCACTGGAACCGCTTCTCTGGTCTCTCCTGGCAGCCCTTCGGGCCTGAGCTCTAGCTGACCACCCCAGGACCATATCTAAGAGGACCCTCTCTGTTCCCCTGATGACCCCCACCATCATGTCCCTTGCCTGGTTGGACCTCTCTTCCTGCCCCGCAGACCTCTCTTCCTACCCCCCAGTGCCGTGCTCCATCGCCTTCCCTGATCTCTTCTCTCCCAGTGCCCACCAACCCAACCCTCCGTTTGGGTGCCCACAGCCAGCCACTGGCCGCTGCACTGTCCTGCTTCCCTCTGTTTTTGTCCCTGGCATGACTGCTTCCCATGGCACCCGCTCTGCTGGGCGTGGTGCGTGACTTCTGTACAGGACCCTTGCCAGGAAGCCGTGGACCGGGAAAGCTGGCCCCACACCCCCACCCCAATCCGCCCCCAGCTGGTGTGCTCCTTCCAGGCCTGGCTGAAGGGCAGCTTTAGCCCCTTACATCACTTTTGATGCCCCCGAGGGGAGACACCAGCCTTTCTCAGCTCAAGTGTTGCTACTCATGCTAACGGGGAACAGAGTCACAAGCATGCAAAAGGGTCCCCACTCCCCCATCTGGGATGTCAGCCATGACCCTCTCCAGGAGCACCCAACATCTCCCTATGTCCTTCTGTGCTGTTGGGAGAGAGGGATGGTTTGCCAAAGCTCCCCATCACCGCTCTGCTCTTAGAGGCCACTGAGGAGTGGAGCCAGAGTCCTGGCAGTTTCACCAGGAGCCCACCTGCTCAGGTGACCAGTGTGCTGGGCCCCCTGAATTTCATCACAGCTCCAAGCTCAGGCAGGTCTGCATCTGTGAGCACGTTAGGAGGCTCCATGGCAGTTGCGGCAGCAGCTGGGTGGTCATGAGCCCCCCACGCACCCATGCTCAAACCTGGGGTGTGTCTCCCCACCTGTGAATGGGGACCCATCACAGTGACACCATCTCAGGGCATCAGCAGGTCAGTGAAGTGCCAGATATCCGTTCATACCTAGGGCGCTCATCAGATGCCCTTAGGACGAGGGCCACACTAAGGCACCACTGTGTGGAATCACCACTGAGGGTTTCCTGCTCTGTAACTGCCCTTCAGCTCATGAAGGACACCTCTGTCTTTCAGAATCTGATTCCTGTCTTTTCCATTAGTCCTTCAAGGGTGAGCCTAGCCACCTGGGCCTACCGTGATTTACCTGGTACCTGCGCTCTGTCTCAGCACGATGTTATTCAGGCCATGTGTTGTCACTGGTAGATAAAAGTGCCTCCTCACAGTCTATCAGCTGAAAGTTGAGAGCAAGAGCTTTCTGGAAAGAATGCTTTCCATCCAGATCTCATGAATTTGTAGGGCTGGTGTGGAATGAGACAGTAAAATAAAGAGAGCAGGTCCACAATATGAGGGGACCCTTGCCAGGAAATTCTGGGTCATTTAAGCTTTCCAATGAGGGTGCTTAAGAGAGGCTCAGAAGGAAGTCAGCGATTTGTTTTATTTGAAAACTTTTAGAAACATAAATCCATTAAATATTTGATGATAAGTTGAATGGTGAGACATTTTTAATGGGAAACTCTGAGATTCATTCTTTTTTTTTTTTTACTTTATTTTACTTTACAATATTCCATTGGCTTTGCCATACTTCGACATGAATTATCCCTGCTTAATATCTTCTCCCTCCTCATGGCACTGTAGCATTTTGCTATGCACAAAGTCGCTGTACATGCATAGTACCTTCAACTCCACAATATTCCTAAAAATGACTGTGGCGGACCCCAGTAATTTGTAATGTAAAACCATTATTACAAAGGAGTAACTGAGATTGGCACAGCTGAGGAACTTGTTCCCAGTTATTCCCCCAGAACTCGTCCTGTGATAAGACTTTCCATCTGGCCATCATTCAGTGACATGCAGGCTATCTTCCCTCCGCTTCATTTTGGAGCTTTGTTATCCTTTCTCCCGAGGATCCACTGCCTGGTCACCCTGAGGCATCGAACTGTATCAAACCCCAAAGAAAGACTAAAATATACTCAGTTCTATGTCAAAAGTACCTGGACAGTTCCATCTCAAAGTATCACTGATTAGCTAACAAACCCAGTTAGCAAGAGTTGTTTATCCTCAGGAGCTCCAGAGTTTTTCATTCATTTCACTTATTCACAAACTTCAGAGGTTTTCAACACATGCACATCAGATTGCTCAGGTTGTTCATCAGATCCTGTACCCTAAGCATCAATCAGTTCAGTTCAGTCGCTCAGTCGTGTCCGACTCTTTGCAACCCCATGAATCGCAGCACGTCAGGCCTCCCTGTTCATCACCATCTCCCGGAGTTCACTCAGACTCACGTCCATCGAGTCCGTGATGCCATCCAGCCATCTCATCCTCGGTCGTCCCCTTCTCCTCCTGCCCCCAATCCCTCCCAGCATCAGAGTCTTTTCCAGTGAGTCAACTTTTCGCATGAGGTGGCCAAAGTACTGGAGTTTCAGCTTCAGCATCATTCCTTCCAAAGTTTTGAACAATCTCAACTCCCCTATCCTCTCGTGCCTGCCTCCTGTTTGTTTTTTGGTAACACAGTGAACTCCATTTCTCAAAGACAAAACCACTTCTCCTTTTTAAACAGTCACAGATCTGCTCTTTTGACTCAAGAGACCCCAGAGGATATCCATGGGTTCCCAGAAGTCTGACAAGGTCTGGGACAGTGGCGAGTGGGCTTGTAAGGCACAAGCAGTGACAAGGGAGTCCACCACTCCCTCACCTGCATGGGGTCACCCAGCCCTCACCTGCATCCTCACTGGCAGGAAAAATGGGAAATCATTGATTATCCTCTGGAAAGAATTCAGGACCAAATGTTGGGTTTAAGTGGAGCACACTGCCTCGTGAATATCAGAACATGGGTGCCCTCTCATTTCTATACCCTCAAATCCAGTCCAGGGCTGAATGGTACTGAGGAAAGCAGTGGACCAGGGTCAGGAAATCTGGAGGTGCAGGCACCCCCCCCTACTAAAAACGTGGTGGCCTGGCCTGGGAAAGTCACAGCTTCTCCAGATCCTGATCTCTTCATCTTTGAGATAAAAGGATCAATAATACCTGAGGTTATGTGGACCTATAATATTTGGGATTACTCAAGTAAATGTGGACTCAACTATTAGTTTCAGGGTATACCAAGTTAGAAAGAGGAAACATTCTATAAATGAGAATTAATATAACTATGAACAGAGGTTGAAATTTTCACAATATTTTGCATTTGTATCATTGGTCAGAGAAAAGAAAAAAAGAGACAGCTAAGTAATTATGAAGAGAGGGACTTCCCTGGTGGTCTAGCAGTTAAGAATCCTCCTGCTAATGCAGGGAACACAGGTTCGATCCCTGGTCTGGGAAGATCCCACATTCTGTGGAGCAACTAAATCCGAGAGGTGCAACTACTGAAGCCTGCACACCTAGAGTCTGCTCAACAACAAGAGAAGCCACTGCAATGAGAAGCCCGTACACAGCAGCCAGAGAGCAGCCCCCACTTGCTGCAACTAGAGAAAGCGCACACAGGGCAACAAAGACCTAATGTAGCCAAAAATAAAATCAATTAATTTTTTAAAAATTATGAAGGGCCCAGAGCCCTGCAGGGTAATGGAGGCCACCTGGCAAGATGACAAAGATGAAGCTCGAACCTTCAGTTTCTAGGGCCACAGGACAAAGGGAGCCCTATGCAGTGAGCTGGTCTGAGGCCCCTAAACTAAAGAAGCAGACTTCTGGAAGAGTCTCTGGAGTTTGAGACTCATTTTTGGCACTCTGGCAAAATGCTGACTTTCACCAGAAAGTGCATAAGCACCCCCAGGACTTTAAGAAAGCAGATGCTGGAGGGTTTAGTGATTGCAGAGCTGGATCTTGGCAAGAATATGGAATTTAACAGCTAAACAAAGATGCCAATTGTTTAAAATTGGCGAGACCCTCACCACTGGATTCCCATATTACACACACACACACACACACACGTACATGCACACATACACACACATTCACCTCTTCCAGGACTCAAAAGGGGAGATTTCACAGTATATCTAAATTTACCCCTTGTTACAGAAGCATTTCAGGATAGATAATTTGATCTTTTTTTTTTTTTTGCTTAAGACCAACAAGGCTTCATTCTTCCTCACCCAAGAGCTCTTATGATGAGTTGACACACATGCACAAAGCTGAATATATTACCTTAGAGTCCAAGATTTACATTTTGCACCCCAGTGATCAAATAGTCCCAGTCAGCATCTAAAACACCTAGGGAAGTGACCTCTGTTCCCTTAGGGCAACCTTCAAACAATCCCAGCTCCTAAGTAGGGGATGAATGGGCTGAGAACAAGTCAGTGAGTCAGAAACACATCCAATTCTGTTTTTAATCTTTATTTTTTATTGGAATATATAGTTGATCTATAATATTTCAGGTGTATAATAAGTGATTCAGATAGATATAAACATATATATATATATATTTGAAGCATATCCAATTCTGCCATTGGTTCAGACACTTTAGGATAGGAAATCCCTAAATTTTTAAAACATGCTAAGTTTAAAACATTGGCAATTTGGGTTTTTTTCTTCCTGGATGTCTGCTATCCACTTGTCTCCCTTCAAAATGGATACCATTTTCCCTTTCTCTGTGGTTATAAAAACCAAAAAGATCAGAAAAGAGAATAATCCAGGAAAACAGGGATGGTGTGACCCATGCATGTTCTCACAGGTCAAGAGCAACTCTAGTTTCTGGGGCTTCAAGACGCTGCGCACAGGCACCTGAGTGGTAAGGGCATCTTCTGTGTCCAGAAAGCAGCCAGAAAGTGGCCTCCCTGTTTGTCTCTTCCCTTAAATGCTGAGTCATTCATCTGTTAATCTTCTACTTCAGAAAGAATGGAAGGGAGAGCTGTGGAATCTGTGGAGTAGGATTGTTCGTGTGAAGTCAGTCTTCTAGTGCCTCACACATCCTGTTGAGGTGTGGGTCCAGTAAGGACAGAGGGCGTGCTCCCCACCAGACCCTGAGCTGAGGTGGGCAGGTGCCTCCAGCGTCACTGCCTCCTGGGGTGGGGGCTGGGGCCACACTTATCCCCGAAGACTGACAACCCCTGAATCCATGACTCCCAGACACTTCCCTCCAGTCCAAAACTTTCCCCCAGAACTTGTCTCCTCTACCTCTGACTTATCAAATATTTCCTCCTTAGGCTCTCTTAGGCACCCCTCTGTGTGTCTCACTTAACAACACTGTCCTTTATCCAGGGTCTCCAGCCTCCATTCCCCAACCCTCTGCTTCCTTCCCTCTTTATGGAATTCCTTGCCATACCTCCCAGTGGACCCTTCTGAGCTTCTATCACTTGCAACCCTCCCCACCAGCCTCACTCACTGATTCCTGCTGGTACTACTCCCGCTTCTTGCCTCTCTGCTTTCCTTCCTCTGCAGGCTGATTGTCAGAAGGATCCTCCTAAAATATACACCAGAAATACTGCCCACAGGATCCAAATCTCTAATGGTTTCCTATGGTCAGGTACTGATCCTCCAGCTTGGCTCCAAGTTAGAATCACTCGGGAGAATTTTTTAAATACTAATTCCTCTACCTGATGCTGGGCAAAAGGACAAGAGGGCAGCAGAGGATGAGATGGTTGGAAGGCATGAACCTGGGCAATGGACATGAATTTGGGCAAACTCCAGGGGATAGTGAGGGACAGAGAGGCTTGCGTGCTGCAGTCCATGGGGTCACAAAGAGTCAAACACAACTTAGCAACTAAACAACAACAAATACTTCCACCCCTGGAGACTCTGATTGCATTAATACAAAGTGTGGTCTGAGAATCAGTGGTATAAAAGCCACCCAAGGACATTGTAGTGTGCAGCAAGTTGTGAAGCCCCTTGGGCTCCACTACTCCAAGAGCTCCATAATCTGCCTGCTGCTCACTTTCTCATTCCAGACCACTAGCCTTCAGAGCGGTCAGAATATTCTCTCCTTTCCAGGCCTATGTTTTGCCCCTATTATTCCCTACTCAATATAGACATAGATATGGATACAGATGTGGAGATAAACGTAGAGGGAGGTAAGTAGATGGAGATGTAGAAACAGATTTCAATACAGATATACACAATTTTATTTATGACATTGTTTAGAGTAACCAAAAAACTACACAGAAACTAAATCAAGAAGAAAGTCAGCCAGCTGTAGTTATTTGCATCTTGTTGGCAATTCTATCCGCTGTTCACAGTTCAGCTCAGGTGCAAATGCTTCAGGGATGGGGAATCTAAAACACTTGAGGTAGAATTGAATGTTTTTCTCCAACACTCCCAGACCATATTTACGTATTTCCTATTGAACTTACTGAGTTCTGCCAAAATAGGGTTTGGCTTTTCCCCTTATAGGAACCATGAGATTTGGGAGACAAAAACCAAGTAAATTTACTAAATTATGTCCCACACTATCAGAATTCCTTCTACAAGGCAGAAGCTCAGTAATTGCTTGTGAAAAATATGAACGAATTAAGCGGATCTATTTCTACACATTTCCATGCTAATCTACAAAAAAAAATTGTCAAGAAATACCAAGACCTCAGTAATTGCAACAGTAAAGTAATTATGGAAAGACAGAAGTGAAAGGGCATTAAATGTCATATGATATAATCCCAACAATTTTCAAATATAGAAACCCAGAAAGTAAAGGTCTGAAAATTAAGTCACTTAATAGTGACTTAAAATCAACAAACAGCCAGATTCAAAACACCATTTTCTGAGCCACGCACAGCCCCCTCCAGCTCTTCCAGCTTTCCTCCCATTCCCAGGGAGACAGGCACCACTGCTCAGTCAAGCTGAAGACACGGAGCAGCGTGCTTGCCATCCACACAGCTGGAAATCATGGGGCATCCAGGAAAGCAACTCTGCCAGCGTCACAGTGAAGGCTATCCCAAAGCCTCGTGCTCATCCAAGAAGACCAGCTGTGTTTAGGAAGGTAGACTACATGAAAAGAAAACCCTTCGATGAGAAAGGACTGCTCCATTTTTAAAATGCACTGCTTATTCCCAGTAGTAGGTATAATGAGGCATTGTTCCTAAAACACAGCCATGTTAAGTATAGCAAACCACTCTCAAATGCAATTGGGTCTGAGTAGTCCAGATTTCTCTCAAAAGAAGTTCTTCAAGAAAAAATAAAGTTTGAAGCAAATGTGGTAATGTTTGGAGAACTTCTCCCAGAACACTATTTTTGCACCTTGCTTCTTTTGTTCTAGCTGTAGCATTTCTGATGTGGGTATTTATATATGTGCTGGATGTAAGAACTAACCATTTCAAAGACCTCTTAAATCAGTTCCAGAAACCCCATACAGTTGTGTTTAAAATGAGATCAAGTTTTTGATATTACTTCAAGCTGTTTGCGGGAAATTCATTGTTCCTCTCGCTTCTATGTTCCATGTTTCCATTTATATTTTAGGCTAATGTTTTTTCCCCTAAAACCTCACAAGCAAATCACAATTTTTAAAAAATAGGTTTTGTGTAAAATATGTTGAGAGCCATAGTATAATTTGATGTAATAATTAAAGATATGACATAAAAATAACATCTCTAGATTATTTATGGAGGTACATATTGAGTCCCTTTGATAAGTGGCCAATAACTGAATTTTTAAAACTATTCTTTCATGCAAGCTACTTTTTAACTTAGCAATCAGCAATTTATACTTAGATCACTGACCAAATTAACAAAATATCCTAAAAATGGAATACCCACTGCTGACAAGTTTGGTAGAAGAGGCATTTCATAAACTGCTGAGTGGATACAGAACAAAGTGACATAATAAGTATTAAGGATGACACCATTTTAGCAGGCATTGCAATTCCTGGAACTCTATCCATAAGTGTGTGTAAAATGTGGGAAAACCATGTATATGTACACAAAGATTTTATGCTTCATATTATGGTTAATGAAGGGAAAACTACAAGCCATCTAAAGGGCCAATACGCTGCTTATCAAGTGAAAACAAGTTAAGAACAAAATACAAAATTATTTTAAGTGATGATTCTAAAGGCTGCAACTGTAGTCATGTAGTTGTTCCACATAAGCTTCAGCCTTATATATAACCTATGAAAAATAATTTTGCTTTTTCAGGAAAGGCTGCTGGGTCATGCTACGGTTCATTGTACTGTGTCTCTCAAGGTCCCTTGATTTCCGAGTACCCCTGGGTGGTACTGGGCAACTACTGACTGGGCAATGGGAAGAGGTGACTGCCTTCCTGCCTTCAAAGCCGGTGAGGGACTGGAGTGAGCATTTCTTGCTGCCAGCTAACCTCCAGAGAAAGGAAGTTGGGAGTGGGCCTGGTGGGCCCACGATATTCCTGGGCCACCACTGCAGAGAGAAAATGGGTCCTGCACCCCAAGGCTCACTCGGTGTCCAGCTCTCTCCCCCTGGGACTGTTTCCCCGCTACGCCACCCTGTATATACCCCAATGCAGGGCACCACAGGCCGAGGGACAGAGAGAAACAGGAGGAAGCCACTGGCCCTGGCCCTGCCAAGCGGAGGCCCAAATCCAGGAGCAAATGCAGGGAATGTTGAACTCCACCTTGCCTTTCCCACTCAGTCAAAACTAGCGGAGAGCATGCAGCCATTGAGCCACAGCCCTCGGGGCTGCCTGCCCCTCGACCCACGCTGTTGCCTCTGCCGCATCCCTCAGTTAAGCGCTGCTGCCTCTAGGCCTCCAAGTTAAAAATGCCAAGGAAACGTCAGAGTCGAGCCTAGGTCTGTCTCACTCCAGTGTCTGTTTCCTTTCACCTGCAGGAGTAATGAAGTCTTTTTCTTTTTTTCCTGACTTTCATTATATTTATTTTTAAGCACTGAAGTTTAAATGTAATTCTCTTTTACTGAAGTATAGTTGATTTACAATGTTGTGTTAGTTTCACGTGTACCACAAAATGATTCAGATATATATCTATATATATACACACTAAGGAGCCGGGTAGGCTACAGTCCATGGGGTCGCAAAGAGTTGGACACAACTGAGCGACTTCACATACATACATACATATGTATATATATGTATATTCTTTTCATTCTAATAATCTACCTGAAGATTCTTTTAGATAGTCTGTATCTGTAATCATGTCATCTCAGAATGAAGATTGTTTTGTTTCTCCCTTCTCAATCCATGCACCTATTTCTTTTACTTGCCTTATTACAGTGGCTTGATACCTAGGAAAATGTTGAGCAGTTCAAGTAGTAGAAGGCAGCCACATCTCCTCCCCAATATTCTTTTCATCAGTAACGATGATGGTTGCTATAAAATTTTTATAAATATCTTCTCTTAAAAAGAGAAATCTTTGTTCTTTACCTAGTTTCTAACTTTATCATAAACAGCTATGGAATTATATCAAACTTTTCTACATTGATTAAAACAATAATATAAAATGTCTCCTTTTTATGTAAATGTTTTCATTTTCATTTTTAAACATAAAGTCATCTTCCATTCATATAATAAGTCAAACTGTAATGCATTAACCACATCCACAATCATCAATGTCTCCTTTATTAAAATATCTTCAGATCACTGAATTTGAAACTACAATCTGTTGCCAGGTACCCCACAGGAATACGGCTTTTCCCTCTTTTTATTTTCAATTTGCGGAGAAGTCAATGGCACCCCACTCCAGTACTCTTGCCTGGAAAATGCCATGGATGGAGGAGCCTGGAAGGCTGCAGTCCATGGGGTCGCTAATAGTCGGACACAACTTAGCGACTTCACTTTCACTTTTCACTTTCATTCATTGGAGAAGGAAATGACAGCCCACTCCAGTGTTCTTGCAGGGAGAATCCCAAGGACGGGGGAGCCTGGTGGGCTGCCGTCTATGGGGTCGCACAGAGTCGGACAGGACTGAAGCGACTTAGCAGCAGCAGCAGCAGCATTTTCAATTTTACAAAAGAAATAATAGCATATCATTGTCTTTTATTTATTTAAGCTGTTGTTTTGAAGAATTTCACCTCTTTGCAATCAATTTATTTATTGACCTGGTAGTTTTTAAACTTTCCATCTCATTGTTTGTTTTATACTACTATTTTCTACCTATTTTATCTTACTCTCAGTTTCTCATCTCGCCTTATTTTGGACTGATTATTTTTTTATTCCATTTTCTTCTCTATTATTTTCATAATCAAATATTATTTCCTATTGTTTTACTGGTTATCCTAGAGATTGTGACATGAATTTTTAACTTAGTAAAGTCTAATGTTAATTTGTACAATAGCCACTTGCCTGGTAATGCAAGGATCTTTGTACAACTGAATGACATTTGTCCACTCCTGACTTGTAAGCCATTGTCGAAGAGTGGGTTACTTATGTCTCTGACTTTTTAAATTTGGAAGTAATTTCAAACTTATTAAAAAGTTAAAGAACAATAGAGAGAAAGCTTAAACAAGTTCACCATTTTTGTAATATTTTTGCCATTTTAGAGTCTTTATTCTTTCTATCTTTGTAGATTAATATTATTTTTCTGAACCATTTAAGAGTATTTGTGTTCATTTTGCCCCTTAACTCAATACTTCAGCATGTATTTCCTAAAACAAGGATCTTACTTTTTATATGACTATAACACAGTTTATAAATTTAGGAAATTTTTCATGAATGTAATATGTATTTTTCATATTAATGTAATTTTCATAAATAGCCTACAGTCAATATTCCTTTTTTTTCCATTCACTCCAGAATGACATGCCACATGGCCCATCATGGTTTCCTGCTCTTCTTTAATCTAGAACACTTCCTATCACAACACTGATAACAACAGATCAGATATATCATATAACATTTCTTCATTTGACTCATTGGATGCATCCTCATGAATTCTCTACCAGGAATAACATGATTTTGTGTCATCCTCAGGGGATCATGACCAAAGGCACACATTACCCATCTGCCCTTTGCCAATCTTGACCCTGGGACAGGTGTTGCCTGGTTTCTCCACTGCAACTAACTTTTCCCTTTTGTAACTGCTGAGAGTTTACTTCTAACAAAGTATTTCCCAGAACTAGAACCTGTTGATGACTTCCTGCTCAAATCAATTATCCTGTGATGACTGCAAAATCATTATTGTAAAAGAAATTCCACACTCTCTCCACCTTTATCAGTTCATGTTCTACCTAATTACTGTATATAGCATAGTGATGCACCAGATAGTACTCCATTAAAAGTTATAACTAGATAATGGTGTACAGCAGAAATTAACACTTTGGAAATCAACTAGACTTCAATTTAAAAAAAAGAAAGGAAAACAAGATAACAGCTATAACTCTCTGTGCTTTGCAATATATATTTGTTGCTTACCTACTTTATGCATAGTAGTTTGTATCTCAGACTCCTAACTAACCCCTCCATGCTGTTTTCCACACTGGCCGTACCAACTTATATCCCCACAGAGCTTTCCTTTTCGTCACATCCTCTCCAATATTTGCTATTTATAGACTTTTTGATAATAGCCATTCTGACAGGCATCAGGTAACATCTTACTTTTTTGTTTGTTTTTTAGCACTTCCCTAATAATTAGCGATGTTGAGGATCTTTTCATGTGCCTATTGGTCATCTGTATGTCTTCTTTGGAAAAATGTCTATTCAGGTCTTCTGCCCAGTTTTTCTTAGGTTTCTTTTTAAAAACTGAGTTGTCATGTGACTTGTTTATATATTTTAGATACTAACCCCTTGTAGGTCATATCATTTACAAATAATTTCTCTCACTCTGTAGGTTGGGAGAAATCCTGTCTTTTCACTTTGCTGATGGTTTCTTTTGCTGTGCGACAACTGCAAAAGTTGTTTAATTAGTTTAATTAGGTTTAATTAGGTTAATTAGGTTAATTTAGTTGTTTAATTAGGTTTCATTTTTTTATTTTTGCTTTTATTTCTTTTGCCTTAGGAGACAAATCCAAAGGGTGTCAATGAGTATTCTGTATTCTCTTCTAGTAGTTTTATGGTTTATATGGTATATGGAAATATAATCTCATTGTTTCGCATTTAGCTGTTCAATTTTCCCAGCACCACTTATTACAGAGATCATCTTTTCTCATTTATATATTCTTGCCTCCTTTGTTATAGCTTAATTGTGAGATTATGTCTGGGCTCTCTGCTCTCTTCCATAGATTGCTGTGTATGTTTTTGTGCCAGTATCATGCCAAGCTGGAAGTAAAACTCTATTTGCAGATGACATACTTTATATAGAAAACCCTAAAATCTCCACCCAAAAACCATTAGAACTAATAAATAAGTTCAGTATAGTTGTAGGATAGGAGATTAATATACACAAATCTGTTGCTTTCTATACACTATCAGAAAGAGAAAGCAAGAAAACAGTTCAGTTCAGTCGCTCAGTCGTGTCCGACTCTTTGTGACCCCATGAATTGCAGCATGCCAGGCCTCCCTGTTCATCACCATCTCTTGGAGTTCACTCAGACTCGAGTCCATCGAGTCCGTGATGCCATCCAGCCATCTCATCCTCGGTCGTCCCCTTCTCCTCCTGCCTCCAATCCCTCCCAGCATCAGAGTCTTTTCCAGTGAGTCAACTCTTCGCATGAGGTGGCCAAAGTACTGGAGTTTCAGTTTTAGCATCATTCCTTCCAAAGAAATCCCAGGGTTGATCTCCTTCAGAATGGACTGGTTGGATCTCCTTGCAGTCCAAGGGACTCTCAAGAGTCTTCTCCAACACCACAGTTCAAAAGCATCAATTCTTCGGTGCTCAGCCTTCTTCACAGTCCAACTCTCACATCCATACATGACCACAGGAAAAACCATAGCCTTGACTAGACGGACCTTAGTTGGCAAAATAATGTCTCTGCTTTTGAATATACTATCTAAGTTGGTCATAACTTTTCTTCCAAGGAGTGTCTTCTAATTTCATGGCTGCAGTCACCATCTACAGTGATTTTGGAGCCCCCAAAAATAAAGTCTGACACTGTTTCCACTGTTCCCCAAATATTTCCCATGAAGTGATGGGACCAGATGCCATGATCTTCGTTTTCTGAATGTTGATCTTTAAGCCAACTTTTTCGCTCTCCTCTTTCACTTTCATCAAGAGACTTTTTAGTTCCTCTTTATTTTCTGCCATAAGGATGGTGTCATATGCATATGAGAGGTTATTGATATTTCTCCTGGAAATCTTGATTCCAGCTTGTGTTTCTTCCAGTCCAGCGTTTCTCATGATGTACTCTGCATAGAGCTTAATGGACCATTATTTTTCATTGTTAAGGAAAATAACATGGGCTACAGGTAATATTCTGAGCCATATCCTGTGAGAGATCTTGTAGGTATTGAAACTCCCACCAGGTAGAAGTTAATTATATGATGACCAGACTGTAGCCATAACATAAAGTACTACAATTCCAAGAACTGGTCTCAAGAAATGGGTACAAGCTGACCCTAGAACTGAAGGTTAACAGCACTTAAAGCAATCAAGATGACGCTGATCAGAACACCATATGACCAATTTCAAGATGACTGTCAGAACTGACTGTAGGATTTCTGCATGTATCACCCTCCCTCTGTCTACAAAATCTCTTGCTCACTGATTGTCAGTAGGCAGGAATCGGCCTTTGGACAAGAGTCCACCCTCCCCCCAGCCACCCCAGTTGCCAGCACCCAAACAAAGCAAACTTTCCTTTCCACCAATCTTGTCTCTTTGTTGGTTTTTGAGTGGACCAGACTCTACTTTTGGTTATAGTATTGATTGTATACACAGATTCATTCTTTTTTTTTTTTAACATCAAAATTGATATGCTATCCCTGAAGTTAGTTCTAATATCAGTAAGAGAAAAACATGAACACAGTCAATCAACATTTAAATGCACATAAAGTATACAAATTAACATCACTAAACAACAGAGAGAGTAAGATCCTAAAATTTTCTGGAAGGGAGAATAAGTTACAAAAAAGGAATAAGAATCAGAGTATCTTCAGAACTCTCGACATCAACACTAGATGCCTTAAGGCAATAGAACAATGCCCTTACATTTCTGAGGAAAAAAAAAAAATATTGTTCTACACTCATACTTGATGGGTGGTTTGTGTAGGCAGAGAAATACAGGTTGAAAAAGACATTTTCAGGTCTAGAACTAAAATATACCTTGAATGTGCCTTTTTTCAGATGCTACTGGAGGATGGATTCCGTCAAATCAAAGTTATAAACAATGACGACAACAACAACAGCAAAAGCTAAGATAGATGATTCATAAAATGGAAGCTCAAATACTGGAGATCAGAGAAGGAAAATGCTAGATTAGTAATAAGTTATACTCAGAGAATTATCAATCTCAGTTAGTGCCAGAGCACAGAGGCTGCAAGAGGAAGTTATCTGGGAAATAAAGGGAGCTGATGGATTTGTATTTTGGCATTTAGAAAAAAAATCCGTTGGTATTCAAAAGCTCACCTGAACTTTTTAAAAAATAGATCAATAGAAAAACACTGTATGAAAAGAGAATCTTCACTGTAGTATACTACCTGGCTCAGTAGAGAGCAATATTTTTATAGCCATATGCTATCTTCCTTTGACTGATAATGATGTTAAGAAACTCATGAGAAGGCCAGAGGTAGGAAGCTGGACTAAATAATCAACATCCATAATAAGATGCAGTATCCCAACTGATAAAGAAATAGAAGGAAACCATCACTGCATAGGTAAATTCCAGATAAAATGGTTAGGGCACACCAGTGGAGTAGGAGGTACAGGGCAGAGAAAGAGATCATTGTTTTTTTTAAGTCTTTTAGCACTGTCAAACTTTAAGTCCATAAATATGTTACTTTGAATAATGCTTTAAAAATATAATTTAAGGCAAACTGATGGAAAGGATCCCCAACTGAATAGATTGAATGAAATATGAGTTATACTTAAACACAGAGACCTTTATCACTATTGGAATTTCTAAATTATACCATCCTACATAAAGAAATGCCTTTGTAAGGAACAGTTCTACAGATATTTTAGTGACAACAATGTATCATTTTTGTTGTGTCATTTTGCATTCAGTACATCAAAGTTCTGAGTGAAAATTTTGGATTTGCATCTTTACACATGAGTAATAGACTGAAACTAGACTTAAAAGGGTCCTAATAAGAACAAACCGACACACCCAATCAGGTATCCTATGAATAGTCGCTCTATTAAGGTCCCTCTGGGCTTCCCTTGTGGCTCAGCTGGTAAAGAATCCACCTGCAATGCGGGAGACGTGGGTTTGATCCCTGGGTCAGATCCCTGGGTCAGGAAGATTCCCCTGGAGAAGGGAAAGGATACCCACACTCCAATATTCTGGCCTGGAGAACTCCATGGACTGTATAGTCCATGGGGTCACAAACAGCCGGACACAACTGAGCAACCTTCACTTTCACTTTCACTTAAAGGTTCCTTAGAGTATGGGTATGGTAGAGAACAAAAAACAGGATATGCAGTGTTCCCTGGGTCTAGAACCGTTCCAACATTCCCTAGGTCTGAGGAAGAAAATAGTTGTCAGAACCAGAAAAGTTAGATAAAAAGAAATTAATGGCTATATTAGACCTTAAAACACGGAGAAGTCTCCTAAAAGCAGCAATGTTTCAACAATCTAAGATTGTCTACTTCTGAAAGAATCCATTCATAATAGCTGGTTTTAAAAGAACATTTACATAATATGATAAATGCCGTTCATTATCTATGGGATGAGTCTACAAACCAGAGCATGGAAGACTTAGTTATAATTTATTTTTAAATCAAGCTTTGACATTTACAATCTTTTATGTAACTATAATTAACAGATTTGGTAGAAGAGATAAGAGGTTGAGCAAATTTAGTAAATTCTTCATCTTTCCCAGCAGAGACAATAAATCCTGTCTAAACACTCATTCTTTTATTTCTTTTCAGCTTTAAAGCTATGATGCAAACTATAGAATTAGTATTAAGTCGTTGCCTCCTGGTAGAAGGGCTAGAGCTTGGGAAGGAGACATGAAATTCCTATTTTTACATCCTTATGTATTGTTTGGATAGTGAACCAGTTATGCACATATTAAAATGTCAATGTGTGGAGCTCAGTAAGAATACCATTGTGGTTGTCCAGCAAAAGGGACATGGAAGGCAGAGGCATACTACAGACCAAGCCAGGGCACAGGCAGCGTCATCTGTTCAGGATCTCCAAACACCACTAGGAGTTTTTTCATTTCTCCCGGTGCCCTGGTCATCCTAGTCAGGAGTCGCAGGAAATAAAAGCAGATGAAAGGTAAAATCCTGGATTTATCCTTGTTTCAACTTGAAACAATGATGACTTTTTTCAAATGTTTAGAATATTTTATGTATATCTCAGACCTACTGAGGACTCAGTAAGATGGGGTTAACTCTGAAAAAAACATAAGGTTGCATGTTCTCATTTGCTGTGGCCTATGAACNGTAGTTTGAGCATTCTTTGGCATTGCCTTTCTTTGGAATTGGAATGGAAACTGACCTTTTCCAGTCCTGTGGCCACTGCCTAGTTTTCCAAATTTGCTGGCATATTGAGTGCAGCACTTTCACAGCATCATCTTCCAGGATTTGAAACAGCTCAACTGGAATTCCGTCACCTCCACTAGCTCTGTTTGTAGTGATGCTTTCTAAGGCCCACTTGACTTCACATTCCAAGATGTCTGGCTCTAGATTAGTGGATCACATCATCATGATTATCTGGGTCATGAAGATCTTTTCTTTACAGTTCTTCTGTGTATTCTTGCCACCTCTTCTTAATATCTTCTGCTTCTGTTAGGTCCATACCATTTCTGTCCTTTATAGAGCCCATCTTTGCATGAAATGTTCACTTGGTATCTCTAATTTTCTTGAAGAGATCTCTAGTCTTTCCCATTCTGTTCTTTTCCTCTATTTCTTTGCATTGATTGCTGAAGAAGGCTTTCTTATCTCTTCTCGCTATTCTTTGGAACTCTGCACTCAGATGCTTATATCTTTCTTTTTCTCCTTTGCTTTTTGCCTATCTTCTTTTCACAGCTATTTGTAAGCATTCCTGTTTAAAAATTGCATCAAAGAGAATAAAATAACTGGGAATAAACTTAACCAGGGAGACGAAATAAAACTTTAACATTAATGAAGGAAATTGAAGATGATGTAAAGAAAGATATCCTGTATTCTTGGATTAGAATAATTAATATTGTTAAAATGACCATACTACCTGAAGCAACCTATAGATTTAATGCAGTTCATATTAAAATACTCATGTCATTTTTCATAGAACTAGAACAAATAACCCTAAAATTATATGGAACTACAAAATATCTCAAATTGCCAAAGCACTATTGAGAAAAAGAAAAGAACAAAGCTGAAGATATCATCCCCCCAGACTTCAAACCAATAATCAATCAAAATTGGATTTTTTTTTAATACCAAGATCTGGATTTTTTTGCTCCTGAGATATCTTTGGTTCTTGACATTTTCAGTAGACAAAACTAGTGTGTATATGTGTGTATACATGTGCATATGCCTGTGTGTGTGTGTGTGTAGATAAATAGATATACACACACATTCCAATACCCTCATTACTATGACTTCTTTCTTTGCCACCACTCTATTCAAATGAGAGCTCTGCATCCCATAGTGATTACCATTGTTTGCCTTATCCTACGTTAAATAAAATAGCTTCAGAATTGNGTAGATAAATAGATATACACACACATTCCAATACCCCCATTACTATGACTTCTTTCTTTGCCACCACTCTATTCAAATGAGAGCTCTGCATCCCATAGTGATTACCATTGTTTGCCTTATCCTACGTTAAATAAAATAGCTTCAGAATTGCTATACACACAACACTACAAACCCAGACTTACTAATGAGAGTGCACAACTAATTGCAGTTCTGCCATTTTACAATCAAATTACCATGTTCAAGCTACTTGCATTTGATTTTTTTCCTTCACTGTGTGTATGAAGTAGACTTATATTCATCTGTTATTAATTGTATTCAATATTAGATTTTCCCCCATAATTGTTTATTTAATGTTATTTTTGAATATGTAGAATACCATTTTCCAAAAGTCAAAATTCTTTAAGACAGAACCAGAAAATTAACTCCTTCCTCTGACCCTTCAACACCATTGGTCTCATCCAGTTTAGAACCAATTTTCCTGTTTTCTGATTTATCCTTCCAGTGCTTTTCTGTTTTGTTTTTGCCAAAATTGTCAAATACCTGTATAGTTTATTATTTCTCCTTTCTTCATCAGAATAGGCAGCATACTATACGTTCTCCTTGATAGTCTTTCCTATTTTAGTAAACGGAGACTCATAATTTACTGCAAACTCTTCATATAGATCTTTCTTATTCTTTCATGCTGCTGTTGCTGCTAAGTTGCTTCAGTCCTGTCTGACTCTGTGCGACCCCAGAGACGGCAGCCCACCAGGCTCCCACATCCCTGGGATTCTCCAGGCAAGAACACTGGAGTGGGTTGCCATTTCCTTCTCCAATGCATGAAAGTGAAAAGTGAAAGTGACTCTTAGTGACCCCATGGACTGCAGCTTTCCAGGCTCCTCCATCCACGGGATTTGCCAGGCAAGAGTACTGGAGCGGGGTGCAATTGCCCTCTCTGTATTCTTTCATACAGCTGCATATTTCTCATTTGTGTAAATACCAAATTTTTAAACTCATTCTCCTATAGTTGGGCATTTTGGTAATTTCCAATATTTTGCAATTACAAACAATGCTAACAAATAATTTTGTGCTCATGTATTTTTGTATTTTAGAGGTGTGTCTTTAGGGAAAATTTCTAGAAGTGAGATTGTTGAGTCAAAGGATAAATGCACATGTATTTTGGAAATTCATCTCCCTGGGACTGTGCCACTTAACTTTCCCAACACAGAAGTATAACAGTATCCATTTCACCAGAAACTCACCAACATATATATCATCAAGGTTTTGAAGTCCTTAAATCTCCTTTAGCCACTGTGGGCTTTCCTGTTGGCTCAGTGGTAAGGAATACACCTGCTAATGCAGAAGACATGGGTTCAATCCCTGGGTCAGGAAGATCCCCTGGAGAAGGAAATGGCAACCCACTCCAGTATTATTGTCTGGAAAATCCCATGGGCAGAGGAGCCCAGCAGGCTACAGCCCATGTTGCTGCAAACAGTCAGANTTTTCTCCTTTGCTTTTCGCTTCTCTTCTTCTCACAGCTATTTGTAAGGCCTCCCCAGACAGCCATTTTGCTTTTTTGCATTTCTTTTCCATGATCTTCACTGCCCTCCTTTCAGACACTAACCCATCCCACACCTGAGGGCTAGAATCAGTTTCAAATGTCCCAGGCCCAGGCAGGTTGATAAGCACCTCTTGTCTGGTGAGTTGGTGCCCTAGAAGTTGAGTAAAGCCCAGGAGAAGGGAGCCATGCCCTTGGAAAATGGTCACAAACATGTCAACCCACTGCAGTCCATGACAAACATAGCCAATTTGATTTACAGAGAAAAAAGAAAATAAAAATCCAGACTTCTATGTGTAATCTCTTGGTTGAAGCATGATATGAGTCAAACTAAACTCATGGACCCTGATTCCCAATTTTCAACTTCTGCTTTAAACCTCTTCCCATTTCAGAGCTGTCTCATCCATGAAAATCAGGGTCCTATTGACCCTCTTCAAAGGCCACTGCTCCTCCTTCTTGCTCCACTGCTCTGTCCAGCCCATGCTTCATTATCCTGAATACAAAATTTAGACTCTCTCCTTCCCTCCCAGGCTCTCCAACAACTGGGCTTCCTCTGGCTACTCCAGAACTTACTCCTGGGCTCATTGCCTCACTGGCTCCCACAGCCCTCCTCTCCCCTGGGTCTGCCCTCCCTCTGCACCTGTACAGCCTGGGGCAGCATTCTCAGGACCCCACCCTATAGTGCTCTTCCAAGGAAGGGCATGTTTGTCTTGGTGTGAGCCAGACCCATGACCATACCCTAAGGAATATATGAAGGGAGGAAGGAAGAGAGGGAAGGAGGGGAAGGGAGGAAGGGAGGCATTTTCCAATTATGTTAAAAGCATGGGCTTTAGTATCAGGTCAATCACTCACAAACTTTTTACATTATAGAAAATTACTTAATCCCCAAAGCCTAATTTGCTCATATATAATATAGCCCATGGCAATGGGGAAGAGCAACAGATTACTGGAGGCCACAGGCCCAGTACTACTGCCCAGAAGGCAGGTGATCATTCCTTGCTATTGCTGTTGTTATTACTCCACATAAGCGGTCAAGATACCAAAACCCCCAATCTTAACCACTGAGAACATCAGTTGTTACACTCTCTTCTCTTGGGGATGGGCCCTGGATCTGGGCAGCAGTGATACCAGCAGAGAGCAGCATGATTCAGGCTCGATCCTAGAGTTGGCACCAGGATGCAGCCCAGATGGCACTCTGACTCCCGAGGGGATCAATAGTCACACACCTGCTCAGAAAGATGCATGAGGGGCTTGCTGGCCTATCTTCCCCCGGCCCTGCAAATGAGGAGACTGGAGAAACCACCCTAAGGAAATTGGAATTTGTTCTCCCTCCCCACATGATGGGATGAGAGGAAAGTCCTCAGTGCCTGGATGTCCATCCAAGTGCATGGAGGGAGACGTTTCTCGCTGCTATGTGGGTATCTGTGCCACTCACATTTGGGAAAGGTGGGGGAGTTCATCCAAAGATGAAGATGATCTGGGTCTTTATGAAAAAGGGCAGGGGTTAAGTCCTGACCCAATCCAAAGAGAACTCAGCCACCCACAGAGTTGACGAATCAGTGACCAGGCAATTCACCTCCAGGGTCAGATGACTTGGGTTTGAATTCTGGCTCTAATCTTTCCTATATGTGACCTTGGGCAAGTTCACAACTAAGTGCTCATTCCTCCCCTGTGAAAGGATGATATGAGAAGAGCAACAGCTGAAGGAATTGCTACAAGAAGTAAGTAAAATAATACATGCGACATGCTTGGCGCTGTGGCTGGCACATAACAAGGTCTGGGTCAAAGCTGTGTGCTAAGTAAAATAATACATGCGACGTGCTTGGCACTGTGGCTGGCACATAGCAAGGTGTGGATCAAAGCTGTGTGCTGTGCCACTGTGCTTAGTTGCTCAGTCGTGTATGACTTTTTGCAACCTTCTGGGCNGCACATAACAAGGTCTGGGTCAAAGCTGTGTGCTAAGTAAAATAATACATGCGACGTGCTTGGCACTGTGGCTGGCACATAGCAAGGTGTGGATCAAAGCTGTGTGCTGTGCCACTGTGCTTAGTTGCTCAGTCGTGTATGACTTTTTGCAACCTTCTGGGCTGTAGCCCACCAGGCTCCTCCGTCCATGGGATTTCCCAGGCAAGAATACTGGAGTGGGTTGCCATTTCATTCTCCAGGGATCTTCCTGACCCAGGGATCAAACCCACATCTCTTGTATCTCCTGCATTGGCAGGTGAATTCTTTACCACCTAGATCAATGCTACCTACTTTTTTTATTAGAAAAGATACACAAATGCAGAATTATTTAGAGGACCAAATAATAAGGACCTTAGGGCTGTACTAAATGCTATAGGATACAAACTGGGGGACAACTGAGTTGGGGAACACTATAAGGATGGCGGAATGTGACAGCAAGAATTTGCCCAATGATAAACAAGCAGAACCTTCCAGTGAAAGCAGATAGGAAATGCAGAGTTACAGAAATATGAAATGGGTGCACAATTCCACTTTGGTCTGTGGGTTCTAGCAGAGTAAATAAGAGTCCTGGTAGCCCGGTAGACGGAAAAGTCATGGGTGTCAGGCTTGAAAGTCAAGACTTAACTTTAAGGCAGCTGTGAAGACTGTGAGAAGGATCTAAGCCATGGCATTTCCCAAAAAACAAATCAAGTGTGCATTCCTGATATTTAGAAAAGAGTTACCCTCACAATGCCTTATTGTGATGAGGTTGCTTGAGTTTTTCATCAGCTTAATGTTCTGTCCCGGGTCTCAGGCCCCGTTCTCACTCACCCTTCTCTCAGTGACCCATGTGCAGGGGCACCCGACTGGCTGAGGATACAGTTCTTGACACACCAGCCTCTTTCCAAGTTGTAACACCTCAGCTCCTCCCCAGTGGCCACTGACAGCCCATTTCACTTGCTGAAAATGCTAGGAGGCTGGCCAACACTTTGAGAAAACAAATAACCTTTTAATGACCTTGTTTTCGTTCTACCTGCATCCAAATCTGATTTATGACTTTCTTCCTCACTGTTATGTTTCCATGACACATACTCACTCACCCACCTTATCGATTCATCCGGCTGGACACATTTCCTTCCCCCAAAATTTTGCAATGAAATCCTGGAAGGGACAACTCTTCAGGTGCCATGGAAGGTAGAGCACAGGTGACCTCAGCCATGGACCCAGTGGCCTGCCCTGGGGGAACTCAGTACCTCTCTCCTGGCCACAGGCAGGGGGAGAGTTCTCCCATCAAGTGGGACCACGGCATGGTTCACTCAGCCCATGCTCAGACAGGGGCCAAGGAGGGCAGGTTTAGGGGCCAGAAAAAACATTTTCTTTGGCAAAGCCTCTGCATTCCAGATTCCTTCCAGAAGGCTTCAATCATCAAGGAAAGATGCATTATGGGCAATCAGGCAGGCCAGATGGGCTGCAGTCCCCTGGGACTTCATCATCACCATTTATTGCCCAAACTGCCCTCCAAGGCCACCCTGCCATCCTGTCAAGCCACCAGCAGGTGTATCTGACCTCGGATGAGAACGTGGCAGAAGCAGGCTTTATTCAGCACTAGCTATGAATCCAGGATCAGCTAATTCCTGTCTATCTTAGTCTGTATGGGCAGCTATACCAGAATATCACAGACCAGCTGGCTTATAAACAAGAAACCTATTTCTCACAGTTTCAAAGGCTGAAAGTCAGGGATCAAGGAGCCAGCAGATCTAGTGTTTGGTGAGTGAAGTCTCCTTCCTGGTTTCATAGACAACAGCTTCAAACTGTGTCATCATGTGGCAGAAAGCACAGGGGAGTTAAGAGACGTGGTTTGATCCCTGGTTCGGGAAGATCCCCTTGAAGGAGGGCATGGCAACCCATTCTGGTATTCTTGCCTGGAGAATCCCATGGAAAGAGGAGCCTGGAAGGTTGTAGCCCATAGGGTTGCAAAGAGTCAGACATGACCAAAGTGACTTAGCACATTCAGACCATAGCAAACCCTGTGGAAAGCGGTTCATCTCTCTGAGGTTGAAGCCCATTCAACCCATTCAAAACACCTTACGACTGTGAGTTTCCTCAGGGCGCTGACCTGGCAAGACCCTCATGAAGTGTAAACTGGGTTTCCAGGCTCTTCTGAGCCCAGAAGAGCTGGAGGCACAGAGCGGGTGATTGTGAAGACTCCAGGGAGGAAGAGGGAGCAGTATCCCAGGGAGGAAGGTAAGGGATGGCAGTGCTGAGAGTTATCAGGCCCTCCCACAACCCAGGGTGGGGAAACCCTTTCAGAGGATCAGACCATGGCTGGAGAGGCCCCATCAATGGAAGGGAACAAAATTGGACTCCCTGACCCCAAAATACTGCTCTTCAGACCACCCCCAGCTACTCATGAGCTCTGTTGTTACATGTGCTGCTCATTCTTTATTTGGCTTATAAAACACCCTTCTGAGCTTTAGCAGGAAAATGAATCAGTCTCATACTTGATCTAATGGAAACAAATTATAAACACATTTAATTTTTTTTAATGTAATAAAACCCTCTGATTCTTGGAACTTTGGAAAATCACTCCTGGGAATTACAATGTTTTCAGAATAGGTGGTAACTCACCTCTTGTTTATTTCACCTGCCAACAATCACCACTTTGACTCACAGACCAGTGTGAGCCTCTGATTACGGAGCACGCACTATTTTGCTGTTTGGTGACCCAAGGACCTTTTATTATGGACCTGCTGGAGTCTGCTTGCTGAGCAGAACATTGCTAATGACTTGGAAGGATCACATGGAGAAACTGAATAGAAACAATTTAAACCTGATTAGTCCTCACTCCATTTAGTGTACACTGCTTGTTTTGTAGCAAGTAAGATTGCAGAGCTGACATTTATTTACTTATTTCTTGAAGTATAGCTGACTTGCGATATTATGTTAATTTCAGGTGTACACCAAAGTAATTCCATTTTTTGGAGAATAATGGAGATTATTCTCCATCATAGGCTATTTACAATATATGGGAATGCAAGTCCCTGTCCTATAGAGTAAATCCTTATTGCTCATCTATTTTATGTACAGTAGTTTGTACCTGTTAATCCTGTACTCCTAACTTCTTCCTTCCTTTTTCCATTTCTCCTTTGTTAACCATAAGTTTATTTTATATGTCTGTGAGTCCATTTTTTATAGATTCACTTATATTATCTTTAGATTCTACATATAAGTGACATTATATAAAACTGTCTTTGACTTATTTCAGTTAGCATGATATTCTCTAGGTCCACCCATGTTGGTGCAAATGGAAAAATTTCATTATTTTTTGCATCTGAGTAATAGTCTATTGTATATATAATATACCATGCCTTCTCAATTGTCTGTTGCTGGGCACTTGGATTGTTTTCATGTCTTGGCTATTGTAAACAGTGAACATTGAGGTGCCTACATTTATTTATTTGAGAAACATGAGCATTTCTTTCAAACAAGCCATCAAGTCACAGAAACTTATGCATTAATAGACACCTTCACACTGCTACAGTTGAAAGATTGTAGATAATACTGGAAAAAAACACCCTTTTGTAGATCATTTGGGGATATGCTTATGCTTGAGTAAGCCCCTAAAGAATGGAATAATTAAGTGTGGCCCTTCCTTGTGTTTCTCATTCTGATTGTGGCTTGAGTCAACGTCAAAAATTGTGGATGAGCATACCTCGTGGCACTTAGCGATGTAAGAATCATAGGGTATGATTGCAAACCACTGGTGTAGGAGTCCTGGATTGTCGTACTAGCTCACCCTTGTTTGGCTGACCAGATACACTTAGGGGAATGACGTTGCTGCTTGAGTTCCACTTACTCAGTGTACCAAGGACTCTGCACTTGGTTAGACCATGTTCTAATTTACCAGTGCCTTCTATGCACTGGCACCATGCTATTTACTTTAAACCTGTCTTGTTGCTTCTTCTGATAAAGTTGACTCTCAATGGAGTAGAGATGGACATAATAGCATCAGAGACAGAGATAGAGCAGTCAGTGCTATGTCCGGTGGAGACACGTACTCAAATGTAATACTCGACCATAAACTTTGCCTAGTAGCAACTTCACCTGGAGAGACAGAAACCAGCTAGAAACAGCAGCTTGTTAGCTGAGGCTGGCTTAGCTGAAGCCACTCACCCTTGTACATGCACACACAATCCTGCTCGGGAAGATGAAACATCTGTACTCTCTTCACATTGTTTTGTGTCCTGGCCACTCCTGTTCAGATAGTCTTTCTAAAAACCAGAGTGGATCAAACCACCTCCTAATTGTCATTCAGTTCAGTTCAGTTCAGTCACTCAGTCATGTCCAACTCTTTGCAACCCCATGAACCGCAGGACACCAGGCCTCCCTGTCCATCACCAACTCCCAGAGTCCACCCAAACTCATGTCGATTGAGTCAGTGATGCCATCCAACCATCTCACCCTCTGTCATCCCCTTCTTCTCCTGCCCTCAATCTTTCCCAGCATCAGGGTCTTTTCAAATGAGTCACCTCTTCGTATCAGGTGGCCAAAGTATTGGAGTTTCAGCTTCAGCTTGTCATTATTCAGTGACTCCTATATCTTTCAGTTTAAGCCTGAGCTTCTTAAGTGCACAATCAAGGCCTATTTAAACCTAATCCTCCAACTTTATTGCCCCTCATTCAGGAAATTACTCTCCATCCCCAACACCTCACTCCTTTTCACCTCTGCATCTTAGGCAGGAAGGTTTCTCCTCTTCTTGCAATCTATCAAACCACATCTGAAATTTTGCCTTCCCTGATTGTTCCCTCTCTTGCATCCCAACCATTTCTACTGCCCTTTATGGAAAAGATAGCATTGCTTTGTAGAGTTTTACTGAAGTCTTGAGGTGAGACTGCCAATTTCCATCTCTATGCCCTAGAACCAAGCAGATGCTGGACTCCTGGAAAGGTATCATGGACACAAGGCATTGAGTGAAATTCGTTGAGGGTCATGCTTGTACTTCCCTTGTCTGGCAACTATTATAAGGTGGATGAAAGGTCCTGGGACAGCCTGTGTGCCCAGGGAAGTCTGTTCCTTCTCATGGAGAAAATAAAATATCTGTTCCCGGTACTCCCATCTTCCTCTCTGCAAAATTTTAGAGGGAAGACAAAGATATTAAGAATGGAAATGCTTTGATGGCTAACAAACACATGAAAAGATGCTCAACATCACTCATTATCAGAGACATGTAAATCAAAACCACAATGAGGTACCATCTCACGCCAGACAGAATGGCTGCTATCAAAAAGTCTGCAAACAATAAATACTGGAGAGGATGCAGAGAAAAGGGAACCCTCTTACACTGTTGGTGGGAATGCAAACTAGTACAGTCACTATGGAGAACAGTGTGGAGATTCCTTAAAAAACTGGAAATAGAACTGCCTTATGACCCAGCAATCCCACTGCTGGGCATACACACGGAGGAAACCAGAATTGAAAGAGACACATGTACCCCAATGTTCATTGCAGCACTGTTTATAATAGCCAGGACATGGAAGCAACCTAGATGTCCATCAGCAGACAAATGGATAAGAAAGCTGTGGCACATATACACAATGGAATATTACTCATCTATGAAAAAGAATTTGAATCAGTTCTAATGAGGTAGATGAAACTGGAGCCTATTATACAGAGTGAAGTAAGTTAGAAAGAAAAACACCAATACAGTATACTAACATATATATGGAATTTAGAAAGATGGTAACGATGACCCTATATGCGAGAGAGCAAAAGAGACACAGATGTATAGAACAGTCTTTTGGACTCTGTGGGAGAAGGTGAGGGTGGGATGATTCAAGAGAATAGCATTGAAACATGTATATTATCATATGTTAAATAGATCGCCAGTCCAGGTTCAATGCATGAGACAGGGTGCTCAGGGCTTGTGAACTGGGATGACCCTAAGGGATGGGATGGAGAGGGATGTGGGAGGGGGGTTCAGAATGGGGAACACATGTACACCCATGGCTGATTCATGTCCATGTATGGCAAAAACCACTACAATACTGTAAAGTAATTAGCCTTCAATTAAAATAAATAAATTTTAAAAAATAAAAAATAAAAGAATGGAGATGTTTTTAAAAATCTGACTTTGAATAAGACACTGAAAAGATAAATAAAAAGCTTATAAAATATTGGCCAGAAATTCTCAGTACTCAGTTCTGGATTTTATTCATTCATTCACACAGCAAAGATTTCTTAAGCACAATCTGGAAAAAGTTTTATATCAGGCATTGGGGTGGATACCTGCCTCCCCACAAGCACACCTCTAAGAAGACAGAAAAATAAGGCCAACATGTAACAGAAGTGTGAGCATGCTCAGAGTATGAAAAGGGCAGTCAGTGCTGTTGAGCAGGACTGAAAAGTGGAAAATGGAAGATGAAGGCATATCTTACAGATTTTATCTGTGAACTATATGAACAGATTATCTATGCTGATAGTACTAAGTCTACATAATATTATTATCTAATATTGAGCAAACTGTCAACAACTCAAGCAAAATAGAAAACACGGCCCTATGACACCACCGGTTAGCATAGAACCATACTCAGCACCGCCCGTCAGGGGAAGTTTCTCCCCACACAGAGGCTTCATCCCTAGTACCCTTGCCTCTAGAAGCCTGATTTGACCACCTTAGATGCTGATTCCCAGGCCAAATGAGACTTCTGAGCCTGCAGTGTGCCAGGACATCCTCCCTGGAGGACTTTTGCCTGCAGAGCCTCTCGGTCCCCTTCTCTGGGGAACAGGATCTGACGATGACACCCCCGTCCATCTGACCCACAGTCTTATGATGCCCACGTCCAATAGAGAAACTACCTGAGGAGTCAGAGGTCTCAGGGCGATGCTAACACACATCAGAGGGAAAGAGGGTGGTTAGAGCAGGCGGGGGAAAACAGGTGTTGACCCACTGCAAGTGGGCACCAGGCAGGTAAACAAATTGCTCGCAACAGGACTAGAGTAAGCCAGAGAGAAGAAACACATGGATGACCACAAAACAGCATGGGAGAAGCAAAGCTCACTCTGTAAGAAACAAACAAGAATCCGAGGTGCTTCTGTGAGCAGCAGAGTTCATGTAAGGTTCAGGATGGCACCTGAATCCTAGAGGAGACCATTGTCACAACAAGCAAGACTAGACTCATAGGGTAAATGAGGAACCAAATCATGGACTGAGGAGCAAGGACCAGACTGGACACAAGAGCAGGTGATGTCGGGTGGAGGAGGAAAGATTAGATTAGCAAAATTAGACCTTTCTTCTCCTCCTCAGCAGGTGACACTGTCATCTTCTTTACAAAGAAAATAGGAACAATCAGAGAAAGATGTCTTGCCTCCCTTCTCATCCTCTTATCATTCCTTGTGCATAATTTTTCTGTACAAATTTTAGAATCATCAATTTAAAATAAAAACACTAATATTGACAAACTTCTAATCTATATATAAATTTGAGAAGAGGTTAATATATTGGTAACCTTACACATCTTTCTCTAGATTTTTCCTACATATTTGACATTTTATAAAGCAATTGTAAAGAATGACTTTTTACCTTTTCTAATTGTTTACCGCAAATATAAAAATACAACTGATTTGTGCTTGTCTTCTATGCAGCTGTTTGCTGAACACTCCGTCTTGGAGGGATCTCTCCTTCTTCCTGCTCCTCTCTGCTTCCTGCTCATCTTCAAACCCCACTGGAGAGACGTCAACTAGCTCTACCTTTTCCACAATACCCATTTGGGAGTTTTCTCTCCAAAATCATTCTTCAGAAACAGCCGCCTCTACAAACCCCAAGGGTATTCTCATTGTCAAGTCCAGTGGCCCCATCTCAGCCTTCCCTTCCTCACTTTCTCTGATTGCTCTGATACTCCTGTCTGGTCCCCTTCCTTTGCCTTCTGAGAATCTGCCCTCTCATCTTCTGCTCTTATCTCTCTGATTGCTTCTCACCATCTTTATCCCACATTCCTTAAGCATGGTTCTCCCCAGGATCTCCCCCTCCCTCCTATTTTCCTGCTTAATGTATCCATCTTTCTAAATGATATGAAGAGAGATTTCAATTACTTTCAGAGGTGGTTCTTTCATAATAATATTTTTGTATTCAATCAAGCATACATATTGTAGACTGTAAAAGGTGAATTTCTTTTTTTAATATAAATTTATTTATTTTAATTAGAGGTTAATTACTTTACAATATTGTATTGGTTTTGCCATACATCAAACGTGAATCCGACACAGGTATACACGTGTTCCTCATTCTGAAATCCCCTCCCTCCTCCCTCCCCGTACCATCCCTCTGGGTCGTCTCAGTGCACCAGCCCCAAGCATCCAGTATCATGCATCGAACCTGGACTGGCGACTCGTTTCATATATGATGTTATACATGTTTCAATGCCCTTCCCCAAATCATCTCACCCTCGCCCTCTCCCACAGAGTCCAAAAAACTCTATACATCTGAGTCTCTTTTGCTTTGTCACATACAGGGTTATCGTTACCATCTTTCTAAATTCCATATATATGTGGTAGTATACTGTATTGGTGTTTTTCTTTCTGGCTTACTTACTCTGTATAATAGGCTCCAGTTTCATCCATCTCATTAGAACTGTTCAAAATAAAACATTATACTCAAGGCAAATTTGCACTTGGACTGGACATTTACACACAGTATACAAGAAGATTCTCCAGTTCTCCTTGGATATGCCTTGGTGGAAGGTTTTGAGAAGCACTTCCCTAGAGAATCAAATACCCACTCTTCCAGCTGTTACAGAATATACCATTTTTCCTCCTTTCTATTGCCTCTATTCACCCTATACTCAATCAGACTGAACTTGGATGTGTCCACACTGAGCCTGGCTACAGTAACAGATCTTGAGGGGGAGCCATTGTTGTTTGGTCGCTAAGTCACGTCTGCCTTTCTGCAACCCTGTGGACTGCAGTATGCCAGGCTTTCCTGTCCTTCACTATCCCCCCGGAGTTTGTGCAAACTCAAGTCCATTGAGTTGGTAATGATACCCAAACATCTCATCCTCTTCCTCCCTCTTCTCCTCCTGCCCTCAGTCTTTCCCAGCATCAGGGTCTTTTCTAATAAGTCGGCTCTTTGAATCAGGTGGCCAAAGTATTGGAGCTTCAGCTTAAGCATCAGTCCTTCCAATGAATATTCAGAGTTGATTTTCTCTAGGATTGACTGGTTTGATTTCCTTGCTGTCCAAGTGACTCTTAAGAGTCTTCTCCTGCACTGCAGTTCAAAAGCATCAATCCTTTTGGGCTCAGCCTTCTTTACCGTCCAACTCTCACATCTGTACACGACTACTGGAAAAGCCATAGATTTGACTAGATGGACCTTTGTCAGCAAAGTGATGTCTCTGCTTTTTAATGTGCTGTTTAGGTTTGTCATAGCTTTTCTTCCAAAGAACAAGTGTCTTTTAATTTCATGACTGCAGTCATCTTCCACAGTGACTTTGGAGAGGGCGCCATAACTCTGTCTAAACCAGGTTGCCTGAACCGTGGCATCCATTTGCATGAATACATAGATTTGATTAACTTTTAGCCTATTTTTAAAGCCAAATGACATGTCAAACAGCAGGGCCTTTCTATGAACTCCCACTGGGCTGAAATAAGCATGAAAGAACCAACCTGAAGCAAAATTGGAGAGACACATTTCAGGTAATTTTTAAACAGTAGTTTCATTTGTCTGCTATGTTATAAATAATATATTTAAATTATGATGATAACGTGCCTTCTAATTAATAACTCCCACTTAAATAGTATCTACCCTTGGAATTAAAATTTTCTCTCCTGGACTATTGCCAAACATAAGAAATTTCAGTCCAAGACATAATGCTTGCATAACGATTTCTTTCCAAAGAAATAAAATAACACTCAGTATGTCTCCTCCAGATGCAATATGGCAGCACCAGTACCATTAGTTCAGATTGACACTGTCACAGTTCCAGTCAAACAAAATAAAATTTTCATGTGGGTTGATCATTTGGTTCAAATAACAAGCTTACTGACAAGTGCTTGTTTTATGTATGCAACCTCTTCTCAGAAATCTGCAAAGGTAATATTATGTTTTAGTGATTTTCATAAGCAGGGAAACACCATAATTATTGGCTTTTTGTTTGTTTTGTTATAGTTGTTGTTATTGTTTGAAATGGCATGATTTACTGGACTATTCTTAGCATCCTGTACAATGCCTGGACCAGAAAGTTAATTCCAAAAAAACAAATGTGATCAATTTCAACCGTATGTCAAGCAATTGCTTTAAATGCTATATATAAAAGAGCAAAGAATCGTAAACAAACCCCATATGGGATTTGTTTTAATCCAATTATGATTCTTTGCTCATGTGTGTGTGTGTGTGTGTGTGTGTGTGTATAGTTAAGTAGATAGGCCAAATGAATGACATGAAAACATAAACATAAAATATAAGAAAGACACAGAACCATAAAATAAAGATGATGGTAAGCATGATAATCATTGTGAGATAAGCAGAAGTCTAGGGCAAAATTGTTTAAGAGTATGAAGAATAACATCTCTTTTTTGATGAAAATAATGATACAGATTTAAAATCCATGAACCTTATGCTCCAAACATCATGTTATCAAAAGCATTACGTGCAGTTACATAAGAACTGGACAAAAACGCCATTGTTTTTAGAGATATTAACCTACATTTACCATCCTAACCTATTATTTTCATCAAGTGATCAAAAAATGTTATAGGATATTTAATGCATGCATGCTTGCTAAGTCACTTAAGTCATGCCTGACTCTTTGAAACTCTATGGACTGTAACTCACCAAGCTTCTCTGTCCATGGGGATTCTCCAGGCAAGAATACTGGAGTGGGTTGCCATACCCTCCTCCAGGGGATCTTCCTAACCCAGGAATCGAACCCTTACCTCCTGTGGCTCATACATTGCAGTCTGATTCTTTACTGCTGGGCTAACCAGGGTGAAATTAGAGTTTNGGGATTCTCCAGGCAAGAATACTGGAGTGGGTTGCCATACCCTCCTCCAGGGGATCTTCCTAACCCAGGAATCGAACCCTTACCTCCTGTGGCTCATACATTGCAGTCTGATTCTTTACTGCTGGGCTAACCAGGGTGAAATTAGAGTTTCCCCTCACATTTCTAACCTATGGAGTCATCCACAAATGGACCACTCACACCAAACATAGCAACTACACACACCTCCCCACAGACTCCCACAGACCCACTTGCATCTGGCTGGGCACCATCAGGTCTTGCAACCACGGCCCCAAGGACACAATAACCCCACTGTGTGCCACTTCCTCGGGACGCAGCCCTAAGTCCACCAGCCAGTCCATCAGTGTAGCTGCTGGAAGGCAGCACGTTTCACTGCATTAATATAAAATGCCAGTTGCAAGAACTTAAATATTTTTTTAAGAGGTGGGCAATACCTGGAGTTGGTCATCTGTTCAGTAATAATCACAAAGACCCAGGCTCTTCTTATTGTCCCGCTTATAACTCTTAGTATCTTCACTTCTCCTCACACTTGTCAAGATGGCTTCAGAACCTCGAGGCATCATGATGACTTCAGTCCGAAAAAAAAAAGAGGGAGTGGCAGCCAAGTCTGTCCTGGCATCAATTAAGATAGATAAGGAAATGCTGTGATAGCATACAGTCCTAGGGCTTTGGTGTCTGAGAATCACAAAGCTCTACATCTTCTTACTGTTATATATTCCTCTGAACTCAGCAGGACCTCTGTTCTATACCCTCCCTGCTCAGAGACCCAGGACAGAGAGTCATCTACTGCCTGGAACCATATCAGCTGCCACAGCAAAAAGAAAAAGACCTCAGACTCTCACTTCAACCATTAGAAGCTTCCAGCCAGCATCGGCACACATCGATTCTATTCGATTGCATTGACTACAAGCAAACTGCCTGCCACATACACGTTTATGATGAGGTTGACTTGAAGCTGAACCAGATTCCAGGATGAGAAGAACCAGAAATTCTGTGGAGCAGCACTAGTGCCTATCAGGAAAATTGTTAAATCAAGAATCTGGCCAACAGGAACAGGACTGCCATAGCTGGTCATAATTAGTTTAAACCAATCATCATTCATTGGAGAAGGAAATGGCAACCCACTACAGTGTTCTTTTTTTTTTTTTTTTTAACTTTATTTTACTTTACAATACTCTATTGGTTTTGCCATACATCAACATGAATCCACCACAGGTGTACACAAGCTCCCAATCCTGAATCCCCCTCCCACCTCCCACCCCACAACGTCTCTCTGGATCATCCCCNACTGAACTGAACTGAAGGCTAACTGACTACTGATAGGGACCACAAGAGAGGCAGAGCCAGTGCTCCCCTCCCATCCAGGCCAAACCAGAGCTACCGCAGTTGGGGATCTCAAAGGCAGAGACACCCCTGCCCTGAGGAAGTGTTCATCCAGGGAGGGAAACCAGTTCAACAGCACAAAACAAAACAGAGACACGCCAGAGACCAAGAAGACAAGGAAAATGTACATAATGTGACAGTAGCTGAGCAGAAGGAAAGCAATGACAAGAGAGAGGGAAATGGGCTGGTTTGGGAGCAGACCTGGTTTTGCATCCTTGCACAAGAACCAAGGTGCTTGTCGTGAAATTGGAACAGGGACACCAGGTTCCTTCAGGTGAGGAAGACCTCTAGTCGTATTTCTCATCGGGAATATTTGAAAATCAGGACTGGACAATGGGAGCAGAGTGGGTGCTGAGTGAGTGTGCTGCTTAGATCAGACAATTTTAGTTAAAAGGTTTGAGTTGAGTAGGGGGCTAGGAACCAAGACGGAGGGCCTCCTGCTGTTGTTCTTTAGTTGCTAAGTCATATGCAACTCTTTCATGACCGCATGGACTGTTCCCACCAGGTTCCTCTGTTCATGGAATTTCCCAGGCAAGAATACTGGAGTGGGTTGCCATTTACTTCTCCAGGGGATCTTCCAGACACAGGGATTCAACCGGCATCTCCTGCACTGGCAGATGGATTCTTTACTGCTGAGCCACCTGAGAATCCCTGACGATGTCTTACTGTCTAAAAAACTTGACCTGTTCCTTTGAGGGTGGAGAGAGCCTGTGGAGCTTCTGAGGCTCTCTCTGAGATTTGAGAAATCCTGCTGCTACATACATCTCCCAGCTTGGAAGCAAGATAGGCCAGTCATGGCCTCCCTAGACCGTGGGTCTCAGGTGAAATAAACAGGCTGTTTCCTTTCCTTTAAACAGGTGTTTACAGGGCTGGTGCCAACACTCACTTCGTCAGAGGGTGCCCCTCACTCAGCACAGACACCAGGACATTTAAACCCCAGCCATGGGGAGAATGGGCTTCCCAGGTGGCGAGAGGAGTAAAGCACCCGCCTGCCAGTGCAGGAGACTTAAGAGATGCAGGTTCAATCCCTGAGTCAGAAAGACCCCTGGAGGAGGCCATGGCAACCCCCTCCAGTATTCTTGCCTGGAAAATCCCATGGACAGAGGAGCCTGGTGGGCTACAGTCCATGGAGTCATAAAGAGTCAGAAAGGATTGAAGCCATTCAGGATTCACTCACATAGGGAGAATGAATGATGTGAACCCACCATTCTTACTAAGGCACATCCTCATGGAACCAGTCCTTCCCTGCTGCTACTGCAGAATCACAGAGCCTAGCTCCCACTGCAGCCCACAGAAAAGTGCAAATAGAACATGAGTGAAATTGGGGTGGAGAAGGGGATAGAAGGGGAGGGAGAGGGCAGGAGGGGTGAGGAGGGATATTCCCTAAGATACACAGAATAGCCTGGTAGCTGAAGAAAGAAGACCCTTTCTTCCTTCCTCCCAGCCAAGGAAACCAGTGAAAGCTGGTTCTCACAGCTCCCTCACCCCGTCCCTCCCTCTCCCACCCCTATGCTACCCACACCCCTACTCCCAAGATTCTGCAGCAGCTGAGAGCGTATTCACTGGAGGTCTTTGTTTTCTCTCAGGAAAGTAACCCAACCCACTCCCTACCTGGCAGACCCAGTCAGAGCTGTCCCAGTAACCAAAGACACAATGCCTTTTTCTATTTTCTTAGAAAATGACAAGATAAAAATCAAGGTGAACCGGGAGAAGCCATGCCTTAGATAACTTTATCACCTAGGCGACTTTGAATAAAATGTTCCTGAGATGATCTTCTTTGAGAGTAGACGTGTGTGCCCTGAGACTCAGCATGAATCAAGGGAATCATGAGGAATTTGACATCAAAGGTCATCATGTCCGTTTGGCAGAAACCAAAGAAAAGTATCCACATTCAATAGTGTGAGAGAAAATACTTCCTCTTCATTAGACAAGTTGTCCTTAGGGAATAATATAGAATGTTGTCTGATTTGGGTTTTCTTGGACATTCCCAGGAAAACTGTTCTTTTGAGGAAGCGGTTTCCCATGGTGGCTGGTCCATGAGATTTCTGGTCAGAGACCGCCATCTGCTGGACAGAGGATGTTGCCGGAGACTAGCAGGTTTTTTTCTGTTTGGGGCTCAAAGAAGCCAGTGATGGAAAACAGCGACAAATAAGTTAATCTGGAGAAGGATTTAGGTAAATGAGGTTCAGACACTCTGGCACGCAGCTAAGAGTTCCAAACTACCTGAGCTTCCCCAGGGCGATGTTGTAGAGCATAAGCCTTCACGATGTCCCAACCACAAGCAAGTTGTTAAAATGAAGGTTCCCAAGCCCCTTCCTGAATAGTCCATTTCAGGAGAGACTCAGCATCTTGAGCACACTCCCTGGGTAATTATATCATTGCCCAAGAAAGGAAAAGGGGTCCTGAAAGTGACAAGGTATGGTGGGATCCATCTGAACTCCTGCCCCTGCTCTGGGATCTTGAACAAGCTAACCACCCCATTCCCCCCCCGCCCCGCCCCACACCGACCCAGAACAAGGACAGAGATGCAGTCCCATCAATCCTCTGCTTTTCTGTCCACTGCAGAAGGTCCGAGTTCCTCAGTGGGACAGACAGGCTCATCTGATCCATTCCACCAACTCTGCCCACTGCCCTCTCCAGTTAGCCCCTGTTCCTGCCCGCACGTGTCCATTCGGAAGACCAAGCCAGGGTATATATATGCAGCCAAGGTGGAGGCATAGATCTTCTCACAAAACTCGAATTAGGGAAACAGGTGGAGGCTGGATACAGCCCAGGCTTGCAGGGTTCAGTTCAGTTCAGTTCAGTTGCTCAGTCGTGTCCAACTCTTAGTGACCCCATGAATCGCAGCAGGCCCGGCCTCCCTGTCCATCACCATCTCCCGGAGTTCACTCAAACTCACGTCCATCGAGTCAATGATGCCATCCAGCCATCTCATCCTCTGTCATCCCCTTCTCCTGCCCCCAAACCCTCCCAACATCAGAGTCTTTTCCAATGAGTCAACTCTTCGCATGAGGTAGCCAAAGTACTGGAGTTTCAGCTTCAGCATCATTCCCTCCAAAGAAATCCCAGGGTTGATCTCTCCTTCAGAATGGACTGGTTGGATCTCCTTGCAGTCCAAGGGACTCTCAAGAGTCTTCNCCCCTTCTCCTCCTGCCCCCAATCCCTCCCAGCATCAGAGTCTTTTCCATTGAGTCAACTCTTCGCATGAGGTGGTCAAAGTTTCAGCTTCAGCATCATTCCTTCCAAAGAAATCCCAGAGTTGATCTCCTTCAGAATGGACTGGTTGGATCTCCTTGCAGTCCAAGGGACTCTCAAGAGTCTTCTCCAACACCACAGTTCAAAAGCATCAATTCTTCGGTGCTCAGCTTTCTTCACAGTCCAGCTTTCACATCCATACATGACCACAGGAAAAACCATACCCTTGACTAGATGGACCTTAGTTGGCAAAGTAATGTCTCTGCTTTTGAATATGCTATCTAGGTTGGTCATAACTTTTCTTCCAAGGAGTAAGCGTCTTTTAATTTCATGGCTGCAGTCACCATCTGCAGTGATTTTGGAGCCCCAAAAATAAAGTCTGACACACCAAAATCAGATTGATTATATTCTTTGCAGCTGAAGATGGAGAAGCTCTATACAGTCAGCAAAGACAAGACCGGGAGCTGACTGTGGCTCATATCATGAGCTCCTTATTGCCAAATTCAGACAGAAGTTGAAGAAAGTAGAGAAAATCACTAGACCACTCAGGTATGACCTGGGTCAAATCCCTTACAATTACACAGTGGAAGTTACAAGTGGATTCAAGGGATTAGATCTGATAGACAGAGTGCCTGAAGAACTATGGACCTAGGTTCTTGACATTGTACAGGAGGCATGTTCAGAACCACCCCTAAGAGAAAGCACTGAAGCCTGTTGGCGCGCAGTACTGTGCTAGTCCCCGGTGAGCAGCACGGTGGCTGGGCTATGCTGCCATATGCATGCGTGTTTCCCAGACTCTTTCCCCTGTTGGCTGTTACAGAACACCAAGTGTAGTTCTGTGTGCTATATGGCTGCTGTGCAGCCGCTCAGTGTTGTTGACTCTGCAGCCTCGTGGACTGCAGCACGCCAGGCCTCCCTGTGCATCACCAGCTCCTGGAGCCTGCTCAGACTCATGTCCATTGAGTCGGTGATGCCGTCCAACCATCTCATCCTCTGTCATCCCCTCCTCCTGCTTCCAATCTTTCCCAGCATCAGGGCTTTTCCCAAGGAGTCGGCTCTTCGCATCAGGAGGCCAGAGTACTGGGGCCTCGGCTTCAGTGTCAGTCCTTCCAGTGAGCATTCAGGGCTGATCTCCTTCAGGAGGGATGGGCTGGGTCTCCGTGCGGCGCTGTTCAGTGGGTCCTCCTTATCCAGTCAATTCTGAATTGGAGTATAACGGCTTCATTCTGTTGTGCTGGTCTTTCGCTGTGTGACACTGTGAAGCAGCCATATGTACACACACATCCCCTCCCTTTGAGCCTCCCTCGCATGCCATGGGATGGCACTCAGTCATAAAGGGGAATGCAGCTGACTTAGCTGATATATCCAGCTGCTTATCTACTTTATGTATAGTGGTGTGTATATACAACCCCTAACTTCCCCTTTGGTAACTGGAAGTTTCTCTATTGATGAATCTGTTTCATGTGTAAGTTCATTTGCATCATTTTAAAATAAAGATCCCACATGTGAGCAATGTCATATGCTGCTGCTGCTGCTAAGTCGCTTCAGTCGTGTCTGACTCTGTGTGACCCCATGGACAGCAGCCCACCAGGCTCCCCCATCCCTGGGATTCTCCAGACAAAAACACTGGAGTGGATTGCCATTTCCTTCTCCAATGCATGAAAGTGAAAAGTGAAAGTGACGTCACACAGTCGTGTCCGACTCTTAGCGACCCCCTGGACCGCAGTCCACCAGGCTCTTCCGCCCATGGGATTCTCCAGGCAAGGGTACTGGAGTGGGGTGCCATTGCCTTCTCCAATGTCATATGATATCTGTCTTTCTCTGTGTGGTTTACTTCACTTAGCATTATCATCCTTTTTTTTGGCTATGTTGCACAGCTCTCGGGATTCCAGTTCCTCGACAAGGGCCACAGAATGAAAGCGCCAATTCCTAAGCACCAGTCCACCAGGGAACGCCTTAGGTTCATCCATGTTTCCGCAAATCCCATTATTTTATTCATTTCATGACTCAGTAGTATTCCATTGTGTATATGTACCGCATCTTTTTTATCCGTGCCTCTGTCAATGGACATTTAGGCTGCTTCCATGTCTTGGGGTTGTGAATAGTGTTGCCATGAACACTGCTGCTGCTTAGTCACTAAGTCGTGTCCGACTCTCTTGTGACCCCCCCAAACTGTTGCCTGCCAGGCTCCTCTGTCCAAGGGACTTCCCAGGCAAGAATACTGGAGTGGGTTGCCACTTCCTTCTCCAGGAGATCTTCCTGACCTAGGGGATGAATCTGCATCTCTGACATCAGCAGGTGGATTCTTTATCACTGAGCTAGCTGGGAAGCCTGCGATGAACATCAGAAGTGAAGTGAAGTGAAGTGATAGTTGCTTAGTCACGTCTGACTCTTTGTGACCCCATGGACTGTAGCCCACCAGGCTCCTCTTTCTATGGGATTCTCCATGCAAGAACACTGGAGTGGGTTGCCATTCCTTTCTCCAGGGGATCTTCCTGACCCAGGGATCAAACCCAGGCCTCCCGCATTGCAGGCAGATTCTTTATCATCTGAGCCACCAGGGAAGTCCTATGAACATCAGGGTGCATGTATATTTTTGATTTAGAGTTTTCTTCAGATATATGCCTGGGGGTGGGATTGCAGGATCATATGGTAGCTCCATTTTTAGTTTTTTAAGGCACCTCCATACTTTTCTCCATAGTGGCTGCATGAATTTACATTCCCATCAACAGTGTAGGAGGGTTCTCTCTTCTCACCCTCTCCAGCATTTATCGCTCGTGGACTTCTTTTAAAAAAGGTTTGTTTGTATCTGGCTGCTCTGGGTCTGCAAGGGCTTTCTCTAGTGCGGGCTGCTGCTGGCCATGGAGCTCGGCTTCTCTCGCTGTGGAGCACGGCTCCGTAGTTCTGGCTCACAGGCTTAGCTGCTCTGTGTCATGCGGGATCTTCCTGGACCAGGGATTGAACCCATGTACTCTGCTTTGGCAGGCAGGTTCTTAACCACTGGACTCTCAGGGAAGCCTTACTTTTTGATGGTGGCCGTTCTGACCAGTGTTTGTCGCACTTCTATACACTGACAACAAACTCTCAGAAAGAGAAATCAGGGAAACAATCCCATTTGCCACTGCATCAGAGAATAAAACACCTGGGAGTCGCCCCCTGGTGGCTCAGACGGTAAAGAGCCCGCCTGCACTGCAGGAGACCCGGGTGTGATCCCTGGGTCGGGAAGATCCCCTGGAGAAGGAAACGGCACCCCACTCCAGTAATCTTGCCTGGAGAACCCCACCGATGGAGAAGCCTGGCAGGTACAGTCCATGGGGTCACAAAGAGTCAGACACGACTGAGCGACTTCACTTTCATTTTCAAGGAGACAAAAGACCTGTACTGTGAAAACTAGATGTTGATGAAAGAAATTAAAATTGACAGAAACAGATGGAGAGATATGTGCTCTTGATTAGAAGAATTAATATTGGTAAAATGACCACTGAACCCGAGGCAATCTACAGATCCAGTGCAATCCCGATCAAATATGAAGGGCATTTTTTTTTCTGGACATGGAAAAAAAAATTTGTGTGGAAACACATGTTCTCTTCATCATTCTCATATTGTTGAATGCTTATGTGTTTAAGTTTTTCCATTACAAGTAACATTGTGTTGTCTTTTATTTATTTATTTTTTTTGCATAAACATTTCCCTCACTCAGATGGATTCCTTAAGAGGTATACCCTGTTGGGTATGAATGTTAAATCTGAGATTTATATTTTCTAAGCCTTAAATGTTATTCTAGATTTATTTATATGTATATACTCTTAACATAAACATATATGATATTATGGGCTTCCCAAGTGGCACTAAAGAACCTGCCTGCCAATTAGGGGACATAAGAGACACAGGTTCGATCCCTGGGTCAGGAAGATCCCCTGGCGAAGGGAACGGCAGCTCACTTCAGTGTTCTTGCTTAGAGAATCCCATGGACAGAGGAGCCTGGCAGGCGATGGTCTGTCGGGTCACAAAGCGTCAGAAACGACTTAGCACACATGCATGCATATCATATAATATTGTTTGGTTCATATCATTTCTGGTCACACGATCTTTCTTGACCGTAAAAATTCCATTAATAGAAAAGCCCCGCATTTGGTGGGCTCTGCTGCTCTCTGCTCTCTCATGCACACTAGCCGCCCATTGGCAGCGGGCTCTCCCGTGGGGTCACATCTCCATCTCACTAGGCTCTCCTCCAGCACACGTTTCTGAAAGGCGCCAGGTGCTTCTGTGCCGAGTGCCGTCCAGCGCAGTCTGGGCTCAGTGGCCCAGCGGTGGGGGTCTTCCTGGGCGCTGCCACGGGTCAGCTCACATGTGGATGGATTCCCCCACTTCTCAGGCCCTCAGTGTCCACTGGTCATGCGTGCTGGCAGGCAGGTGACTCCTCCAGCCCTGTTCTGTGTCATTTCTGAGGAAACAGGATCTCTGGGTCCATAGGCCCAGGTCCCTCCATTCCTTGGAGGGAGAGGGTCAGGGTTCCTGCTGCAGAGGCGATGAGGCACAGAGCCTAAGGAGGGCGCTGCAGGCCGGCCTCGCCCGGGGCCCGTTTCCTGGATCTTCACTGTTGCCTCGATGGGAGTCTGTGCGAGTTAAGCCACGGTGGAACCACCGGAGCAGCCACTCGCGTGCCAGTCTCTGCGGGCCACCCCGCGCGCTTCTGAAGCTCGGTCACCTTTCCAGCAGGGACGCGTTTTTACTCTCTCTGGAAAGATAAGAGGGAAACACTTCCACTGTTTGGAAGGTGGCATGTCTCCAGGCACTCTCCCACAGGGAGTTTCTCCTTGCAGGGCAGGGCTTGCCTCGATCTGGGTTTTGAAAAGTCAGGAGTTTCCTTTCCCCAGGGGAGGGGCCTCGACCCTTCCTCGGCCAGCTGTGCCTCTGGGACCCGTCCCGGGCCTCAGCACCTTGTGAAGCTGGTGTCCTAAGGCACCCCTGGTGGACACGTCTGCTGTCTGACCGCAGCCTGGCGCTCAGACGATGGCACGGGCTTCCGGCGCTGGGTGGAGGTGTGGTGGGCACTGCATGGCCTGTACTGAGGTGCAGATGCTGGCATCATCTCCATCCTTGCAAGGTCGCTGGACGCCAGACTTATCCAGACACAGACCCTGGGGCCCCCGCCTGCAGTCCACCTTAAGGCAGGGCCCCTTGCTCCCTCTGATGGTCACTTAATACGCCTGGGGTGGGGGGTGGGAGAGCACGGGTGGGTGAGACACCTGAGGCTCGGCAGGGCCCGGGCGGGGTGCCAGGGACAGGCCTTGGCCCTCTCGCCACCCGAGTCAGGGAGAGTCCTCTGCCCCCAGCGACGAACGAGCACTTGTGACGAGGTGCCTGCCTTTGTCCCAGGAGCTCCAGGCTCTTCCCGAGTCTGGCCCCTGCTGGCACCTGTCCTGAGGCTTACTGTTTGGCTGAAGAGTGGAGCAGATGGAGGAGACAAGGCTTGTGCCCTGAACAGCCACGTGCTGCGGGGGCCTGAGTCCTGGAGAGGAGCGCGGGGCGGGCTGAGAGGAGGCTGGCGAGACCAGGCTGATGGGGCGCTGGGGCTGGAGGGGGGTCCTGGAGGTTCCCGGGCTGGCCAGAGGGGTCCCTGGCAGTCGAGATGGCCCAGAGGGCCCAGGAGGCTCTGGAAGGCTGTGATGAGCCAGGCCAATAAAGAGGAAAACACAACTTTTGGATCTTCCTTACTTTGTCCACTCATTACTCTCGATGGTTTAAAAATGCCTTTTGACAATGGTCCCATCTCTGAACTCAGGGTCGAGAGGGTCCAGAGGCAGCTGGATGGAGGGGACTGAGAGCCACTCTCCCGAGTACCCCGTCCCCAGGAGTGGGGCCATGGCTTCAGGCCTGCGTTCCTCCCCGCTGCCCATCTGCGTGTGGACCGTTCCACTCTGCAGGNCCTGTTTGAGTTTCCTGAGCCATACAGCAAATTCCCATTGGCTATCTATTTTACTTATGGTAATGTAAGTTTCCATGTTACTTTTTCCATACATGTCACCCTCTCCTCCCCTCTCCCCATGTCATAAGCCTATTCTCTATATCTGTTTCTCCACTGCTGTCCTGTAAATAAATTCTTCAGTACCATTTTTCTAGATTCTGTATATATGTGTTAGAATACAATATTTATTTTTCCCTTTCTGACTCACTTCACTCTGCATAATAGGTTCTAAGTTCATCCACCTCATCAGAACTGACTCAAATGTGTTCCTTTTTATGGCTGGGTAATATTCCATTGTGTACATGTACCACAACTTCTTTATCAATTCATCTGTCAGTGGACATCTAGGTTGCTTCCATGTTCTAGCTATTGTAAATAGTGCTGCAATGAGCAGCACTGTTTACTACACATGGAATACATGTGTCTTTTCATATTTTGGTTTCCTTAGGGTATGTGCCTAGGAATAGGATTGCTGGGTCATATGGTGGTTTTATTTCTAGTTTTTAAAGGAATCTCCATGTTGTCTTCCATAATGGCTATATCAGTTTAAATTCCCACCAGCAGTGCAAGAGCATTCCCTTTTCTCCACATCCTCTCCAGCATTTATGGCATTTTAAACATTTTTTAAACAATAAAGTATAAATATATATCAGTCACCTAAATTCCACTGTCCAGGGTTCCATATCATTAAATTTTAGTTATTCATCTCTTTATATGTATTTATGTGCATATGTATAATATATAGAGAGTATATAATTTACATTAATGCATATGATTTATATACATATGATTGTACACATACACATATATAATTTTACATATATGGTCACAACAAACAAGCTGTCTCTCTGCATGTCATCTTCATTTTTTTTTAATTTTCCTAAATTAATGTTTATTTTAATTGGAGGCTAATTATTTTACAATATTGTAGAGGTTTTTGCCATATATTGACATGAATAGGCATGGTGTACATGTTCTTTTCCTCTCTTGTTACCTTTATTCTTTCCCCACTTCTCTCCACAATTACCTCACACTCTAGTTAAATAATCAGTATGAATAATTTTGGGGCCCTACATGGGAAACCTTAAAAAGAAAGGGGCTAGCTTTGTGTTCGGAAACTTAAGATGGCGCCTNGAACGAATGAATGGAGCAGTGCGGCTGGGTGGCCTGGTGCAGATGGGGCGTGAGCAGGGGTTCTGGTTACTGCAGAAGGGGATGGTCTTGGCACTGATGGACAAGGACACTGGCATTACCGGCACGACCGTGAGGAATCCAGCGTGGGGGTTACTGCCTCTGCCTGTGCTCACTCCCCCTCTGGTTAAGTCAGACATGTTGAACCGATGAGGCTCGGAGAGTCTAAGCTACAAAGGACTTGCATGTCTGACTTCACAGTGTGTGTCCTCCAGAGCCCCTCCTCCTGTCTGAATTCTTCCTGAAGGGAGGATACCTGCCCTGGAAAGAGCACTCGGTCCACTCCCCCTCCACTCCAGCTCCCCGAGCTCAGCATTCCCATGATTCATGGGGGCCTGTGCACACAGACCTGATTTATAGCTTCCAAATATTGGCCCTGGAGCTGCCTCCAGCGTGCCAGGTACTTTCTGAGGGAGAACACAGCTCAGTGTGCTCTTTCTTCCTCTCTCCCTCTCTCTCCTTCGCCCTCTCTGTCTCTTTGTCTCTCTCTACTTCTCTCCTTGTCCAAAGGCTGTTTCTGAGTCACCAGCCCTTTGCCAAGGGGGAGCCAGGACCAGCAAGACCAATGCCAGTAATGTCTTCAGGTTTCCACAATTCTGAATTGAAGGGCACCACCATCCATGCAGCGTGTGGGGTGGCTTGAGAAACTCAACATCTTTAAAAATCTTGCAATCAAGGACTACACGTTCAGGGAGAGCATTTCAGTGCCCCTCACGCAGGTGCTGGGATACCACCCAAAGGTGGACAGACTTGGTGGAGTCCTTTCTTACTTTTCCATGGGCATGGACAGCCCTCATGTTACGCAGGACTCACAGAGCCCAGCCCAGGCACGGACCACAGCCTAGGAGCTGCTGGATCCCTCATCTCCCTATGCTAGCGCCCAGCCCAGTGAGGGGCACAGTATCCTTCAGGGTTCCTGGCGCCATTTGGGGTCCACTGAGGGGATGCAAGCAGGACCTGGGACAGGAGTGGAGTGTGTGTTGCATCTCCGGCTTCCATCGTATTAGTGGATGTGTGGTGAGGGGCTCAGAGACCCCCATGAAAGCGAGCTGACCCAGACAAAAATGGAGCCTTTCCCACTCTGTGCTGTGGCCACAGCTAGAGCAGACCAGGGGCCCCTGCTGCTCTCCAGGCCCCAGCTCCACCCCATCCAGGTCTCCAGCACGCAGAGACACAGCACCCACTCCCCAGAGTGTGAGCGCCAGGTCTTGCCATGGCCAGAATGACTCCTCTCCATACCAGCTCATCACTGCCTGCTCCTTCATATTCTACTCCTTAAAAGAGTCACTCTCTGCCTAGGTCCCATCACTTCTTCTGGCTTCATTTTCTTTATTGGGCCAGTCATTCTCTGAAATAATCTTATTTGCTCATGTGTTTAATTGTTTCCTGATTGAAGCCAGAAGACCCTGTTTCTGGTTCTGCTGCTCACATGCAGTGCTTGCCTTTGGATTAGTGCTTTCCTTCTCTGCCCAGTCAGCTGGTGTGCCCGGCATGACCCAGGGCCCTTCCCGCAACAGTCCTCCATGACCCGCCTGGTCTTCCCTCCACTTCCATTACTTCTCTTATTTCTTTATTGCATCCCCAAGGCATGGATGCCCTGAGCCAGCAAGTGTCAGCAGGAACCACAATTGAGGTGGCTGGGTTCATCACCTGCAGGGGCCTCTGCCATCTATCAGTCCCTCAGCAGACTCCAGAGAAAAAGAGAAATCATGAAAACTCATAAAGGAACTGGCAGAACTCATAGAAAATTTGAACTAAAACATCTGTGTGTAGGCTGTACCATCCAGGACTTTGAATCCGAGAAGCCTCCTTTCCAGGAGCAAAAAGGGTACCAGTTGAAGACTCTACCCAGTTACAGGCTGGGGTACAGTTCATGAGAGACATAGACCAGAGAAAAATTCTGCAGATACAGAGAGAGGGAGAGAGAGAGAGACAGAGACAGAGACAGAGACAAAGGGGGAAGGGACAGAGAGAAGGAGAGAGAGGTTTAGACCGGAACAGAGATAGGGAGAGAGAACGTGGGCTTGGCAGGGATCATGCTATAGAACTGAACTCTCTACAAACTCATCTTTTCACTCACTCATGTTTCACTCCTGGTTTGTGCTGGAGGGGGCTGCAGCTCCTGGTGAACTGTGCAACTCTCCACTTTTCCTCCCCCTCGCCAGGAACTGGACTAAAAGACATTCCCAATGGGCCTGATTTCCTGCCCGCACACTCATCACTGTGAATCCCCCCATGCAGTCATTCAGTTTGAATCATCAAGTGGGATCTCAGCTCATTCATAAACCCAGGGCCTCATCCGTCCCTCCCCACTTATGTGGGTTCCAGGGCCACAGCCCATCTCTGGATCCCCTGGAGGAGCCTGTGTGATGACTGGACTCCTGTCCAACCCCAGGGCCAACCCGTGGCCAGCATTTCCAGAACAGCACAGCCCACTATGTGTATAAAGGACTAGCCACTTCTCTCAGGCAATCTTCCAGTCTTTGCCCTCAGCAATAGGGATGCCTCCTAAATAGTAGTATGTTATGTCTAAATTGTATCCTCTATGTTATGTCTCCATCTCAGAAGTAGTGGCCTAGTCCTTTTCTCCCTGGTTACCATCCTGCCTTCTCTCAAGTTGGAAACCTTCAGAGAATTCATTCTCTTGCTACCAAAGGTAATATGCTGCTGCCACTGCTAAGTGGCTTCAGTCGTGTCCAACTCTGTGCGACCCCATAGACGGCAGCTCACCAGGCTCCCCCATTCCTGGGATTCTCCCAGCAAGAACACTGGAGTGGATTGCCATTGCCTTCTCCAAAGGTAATATGGTAGAGTAGAAAAACAAAGCCCCTAGAGGTCAGTGGACTGGGTTTAAATTTCCACGCTGCCACCAAGTGGCCATGTAACATCAGTAAAGTCTAAGTGACTTCAAGGACTTCAGGAAATAAATTACAAAATTTACTCTCAATTTCTTTTACTTTCAGGGTGGCTGAATAGCCCCTAAAGACTGCAGGTTCCCACCAAACCAGAGAATGTACATCATGTTCCTACAAAAGTTATTGTCCATGAAAGCTAATTGCAGTTTCTTTACTCACATATGCTGAAAGAGAAGGAACAGCCCTGGCTTTCAGCTGTCTAGATGAACAGATGTGACCAGGCCCTTAGTCCTCATTTAGACCATATCAGATGGCCTGGAAGCTCCCTGGGAAAGAGAGGAGTCCCATAGTTTCTGATGGATGCAGACACTCAGCCAAACAGCCCTGGGGCAGGGGCCATGCCTTCCAAATGCCTCGGAACCCATTCTGGGTAGAATGGGACTCAGAATGACCCATTCCTCAATGACCGTCCTCAGGCCTCCCTCTCACAGTGATATACTGGGGTCGGGAACAGTGGGAATTAGATTACCCTTCTTCCTGCAACGTGAAAGGTTTCCCCTGAATTCAAGGCAGGCAGGAAAGGAAGGTTTACCTCATGTTGGCAGTGCAGGAGTCCCTCAAGCAAATCTCTGATGATGAGACAGGAAGGAGATCTCAGCAAGCAAAAATCACATGTCACACACTTACTGGAAAACAGCTCCACGGAGTCACTGCCACCTGAGTTTTGCCACTTCTTCTTTCTGAAAATAAATGAAATGCTGCATGCCTGGAAATTACAAATACGGATGCCCAGACACCTCCAAATTTCTTTTTCATTTCTCCAGTCTGGAATTCCGCAATCTGCATCACTGATTTGATGGAAACACAATGATGTGGTAAGACAGTAACAACAGACAGTAGACAGACGTGTCTCCCAACCAGAGAGGAGGTCCTCTAATATTCCACGGGGGAAGGGCTGCCTGCAAGGGCCACCCATGCAAAGCAGTTAAATTTTATCACAATGTCAGAGGGCAACAAGGAAGAAAGTTTTCCTCCTGTTTGGACTTTTAGATCACATTTCAATAGTATCAGAGCTCAGATAATTATTCATATGATTTCTCAAAGCACATGTGTATTACAGAGCTCACTGTGTCACATAGTGACTTATTTTGTATGTCAGAGTCGCTGGGTCTGAGACACATGGGTCACCCCCGGCTACTTCCTATTTAGGCAATTAATTTGTAAAAAGTCTTTCAAAAAGAGAAAGTCACTTGCAAAGTTGTCACAGATGAGGGCCATCCACATGAGATACCCTCCCACCCCATCTGACCTCCCTGATCAGGGGTCCTGTTCTCATCCATGCCTTCTCTCCTCTCTTTTCTCCAGGAAAAAAGGACCCTGGTTTCCAATGCCTACCTCATCTGTGTGGTTGGTGTGATTTCCTCCCACATCACTCAGGATCTTCCTTTCAATCAATCACTTGTTGAGACAATCTACACAAATCAAGTGAATTGGATGGTGTTATGGATTGAATTGTGTCCCTCTGAAATTCATGTTTTGCAGCCTTAGCCCTCAGTGTGACAACATGTTGAGATAGGATTAAATGAAGTCATCAAGGGGTCCATAACTGATAGGATTGATGTCCTTTAAAAAAGAGGAAGAGACACTAGAGCTCCCTTGATCTCTCTGTCCACACACCTACAGAGGAAAGGCCAGATGAGGACACAGGAGACAGTGGCCAACCGCAAGCCAGGAAGAGAGGTCTCCCCAGAAACTAGCCTAGCTCGCACCTCAGTCTGGGACTCCCAGCCTCCAAAACTGAGGGGGAAATGTCTTGTTTAAGCTTCCAGGTCTGTGATGCTCTGCTGCGGCAACCTGAACTGAGTAGTATAGAGGGGGAGCATGAGAAGATGTTAAGAGAGAAATGCTGTCTAACTGAAGAGGAGGACTATGCTGCAGCACGTGAGAGCCTCATGCTGACAGGATCTCCTGCATCCTTCTAATTTCTCCTAAGATTTTCTTTCTATCTATCTATACATTTGTCTGTCTATCTACCTGTCTAGTCACCTATTTGATAAATTATGATTCTCCATAGTGAAAACTATGAGGAAATACTAGAAAAGGTCAGTTTTCATTCCAATCCTGAAGAAAGGCAATGCCAAAGAATGCTCAAACTACCACACAGTTGCACTCATCTCACACGCTAGCAAAGTAATGCTCAAAATTCTCTAAGCCAGGCTTCAACAGTACACGAACCGTGAACTTCCAGATGTTCAAGCTGGATTTGGAAAAGTCAGAGGAACCAGAGATCAAATTGCCAACATCAGTTGGGTCATCGAAAAAGCAAGAGTTCCAGAAAAATATCTACTTCTGCTTTTTTGACTATGCCAAAGCCTTTGACTTTAAGGATCACAACAAACTGTGGAAAATTCTGAAAGAGATGGGAATACCAGACCACCTGACCTGCCTCCTGAGAAATCTGTATGCAGGTCAAAAAGCAACAGTTAGAACCAAACATGGAACAACAGACTGGTTCCAAATTGGGAAGACTACATCAAGGCTGTATATTGTCACCCTGCTTATTTAACTTATATGCAGAGTACATCATGAGAAATACTGGGCTGGAAGAAGCACAAGCTGGAATCAAGATTGCCAGGAGAAATATCAATAACCTCAGATATGCAGATGACACCACCCTTATGGCAAGAAGCAAAGAAGAACTAAAGAGCCTCTTGATGAAAGTGAAAAAGGAGAGTGAAAAAGTTGGCTTAAAACATTCAGAAAACTAAGATCATGGCATCTGGTCCCATCACTTCATGGTAAATAGATGGGGAAACAATGGAAACAGTGACAGATTTTATTTGGGGGAGGGGGGCTCCAAAATCACTGAAGATGGTGACTACAGCCATGAAATTAAAAGATACTTGCTCCTTGGAAGAAGAGTTATGACCAACCTAGACAGCATATTAAAAAGCAGAGACATTGCTTTGCCAACAAAGTTCCATCTAGTCAAAGTTATGGTTTTTCCAGTAAGTCATGTATGGATGTGAGAGTTGGACTATAAAGAAAGCCAAGCACTGAAGGATTGATGCTTTTGAACTGTGGTGTTGGAGAAGACTCAAGAGTCCCTTGGACTGCAAGGAGATCCAACCAGTCCATCCTAAAGGAAATCAGTCCTGAATATTCATTGGAAGGACTGATGCTAAAGCTGAAACTCCAATACTTTGGCCACCTGATCCGAAGAACTGACTCATTTGAAAAGACCCTGATGCTAGGAAAGATTGAAGGCAGGAGGAGAAGGGGATAACAGAGGATGAGGTGGTTGGATGGCCTTACCAACTCAATGGACATGAGTTTGAGTAAGCTCTAGGACTTGATGATTGACAGGGAGGCCTGGCGTGCTGCAGTCCATAGGGTTGCAAAGAGTTGCACACAACTGAGTGACTGAACTGAACTGATACTCAAGATGCTTTCCAGATGGTGAAACTGATTAAAAGTCAGTATATTTATAGCATAAAGGACTAAGTGATGGGGACTGGTGTTATTGGACTGAATCTAAGCTTAAAGTTCTGATGATGCACTCAAAATGTCCCTGCGTTAAAGACCACCTTTGAGGATTCATCTGTTTTGATTGTTCCCATCTCTCTTCTCTCAACCTCTTGGATTGACTCACTAAAGTGGCACAAGCCTCCTTCTCTATGGAAAGTGCCATGCTTTCTTAGATGGACTGGGCTATGAAGAACAGAACCAGTGATTTCAAAATCTTAGGGAGAGGTGCGATTCTCTTTGCTGCCTTGGGTTTACTATTTTTCAAAATCATAGTGTTGGACTCTCTAATGCTAAAACTGGATGGTGAGCACAGGGCGAGTAGGTGCACTGAGAGCTGTGGCCCTTGGTTTCTCCCATGGTGTCCATGGCCTCTTCTGTTTCCTGACCACCAGGATGGCCTCAGCTCCACATGGCTCACAGGGTTAAAATCAGAGAACTCTATCGGCGTTTGGGGCCAAAGCCTCACAAGTAATACAAAGTGCGTATGTGTCTAACCTTGTCCACAGGGAATATATCAGCTCTGAAAAGCTGAGCAGCAGTAGTTGGAAATTAAAAACACCAAAGTCATTTTGAGTCATGAAATTAAAATCTGGATGACTTCAATGTAACAGCTGTAAATCAGAAAGATCCGCAGTGCATCTTCTGATGGGACTCTGCATGAAATGTGTGGATCAGCCCTGTGCCCAGAGATGACCCATGACTCAGAGACCAGCAAGCCTGCCATTGCCTGGTCAACCCTAGCTGTGATGAAGCCTCCCAGACTCCTCCCTACTTCATTTCCTGGTGCCAGTAAGGGCACTTTTCTAATTCTTTGCCTTTCTACCAAGCCTGCCTGACTTGATCACGTGAAAAGGTTCTCCTTTGGCATTATGTTCTCTGGACTCTTTTTTGGTATGAACATGATATATATTTTGCATTCCGTTCCGCCAAATAAAATGTAGCTGAGTGACACAGAGAAAACCCCTCACATTCCCTAGTCTAGATCAATTCAATAAATATATGCACTGAAATGTGCCCAGAATTTTTTTTTTTTAGGCTATGTCTGGCCTTAGCTGTGGCGTGCAGGCTTCCGGAGTTGTGGTGCATTTAGTTGCCCCATGGCATGTAGGGTTCGGTTCCCTGACCAGGGATCGAGCCCATGTCCCCTTTGTTGGAGGGCAGATTCTTAACCACTGGAGCACCAAGGAAGTCCTGCACACAATTTTTAAAGATAAAAAATAGTATAACATTTTTAAAAAAACAACAGAGAAAGTATGTGAGTGAGAAACAAAAGTAAAATTTTTTGTTGAAGTGTTGATTTACAATGTTGTGATAATTTCATGTGGACAGCGTGGGTGCTGGTGTTCAGTTCCTCAGTTGCGTCTGACTCTTTGACACCCCATGGACTGAGGGATGCCAGCTTCCCTGTCCTTCACCACCTCTCCAGAGCTTGCTCAAACCTATGTCCATTGAGTCATTGATGCCATCCAACTATCTCATCCTCTTCTTCTCATGCCTTCAATTTTTCCCAGCATCAGGGTCTTTTCTATACATGGTAATTCAGTAATTTTGCAGGTTACATTTCATTATAGGTTATTATAATGAATATAGGCATTATATTTCCCTGAGCTATACAGTAAATCCTTGTTGCTTATATATTTTACATATAGTAGTGTGTACCTGTTACCCATATCCCTAATTTGTCCCTCTCCCACTTCCTTTGGTAACTACAAGCTTGTTTTCTATATCTGTGAATCTATTTTTTGGAGGGGCATATATATTCCTTTGTATTATTTTTTTAATTCTATGTGTGATATCATACAGTATTTGTCTTTGGCTCACTTATTTCACTAAGCATAATATTCCCTAGGTTCATCCACATTGTTGCAAATGACAGATTTTAATTCTTTTCAATGACTGAATACTATTCCATTATATGGAAAGACCCTGATGCTGGGAAAGATTGAAGGCAGGAGGAGAAGGGGACAACAGAGGATGAGATGGTTGTATGGCATCACGAACTCAATGCAGATGAGTTTGAGTAAATTCCAGGAGTTGGTGATGTACAGGGAGGCCTGGCGTGCTGTGGTCCATGAGGTCACAAAGAGTCAGACATGACTGAGCGACTGAACTGAGCTGATATATATTGAGGGGCATACATTGTNCTCAATGCAGATGAGTTTGAGTAAATTCCAGGAGTTGGTGATGTACAGGGAGGCCTGGCGTGCTGTGGTCCATGAGGTCACAAAGAGTCAGACATGACTGAGCGACTGAACTGAGCTGATATATATTGAGGGGCATACATTGTTTTCGTGTTTTTGCTATTGTAAATAGTGTTGCTATGAACATTGGAGTGCATATATCTTTTCAAATTAAGTTTTTAACTTTTCCAAATATATACCCAAAAAGAGGATTCCTGGGTCATAAGATAGCTCTATTTTTAGATTTTTAAGGAACCCTCATACACTTCTCCATAGTGGCTGCCTCAATTGACATTCCCACCAACAGCAGACAAGGGTTCCCTTTTCTCTACATCCTTGCCAACATTTGCCATTTGTAGACTTTATGAAATATTGTACCTACTTTGAAAGCATTGTTGAATTATTTTCACTGTGTATGTAGTGTTTCAGTTTGACAGAGAAACTCGTTTTAGAGAATGTGTCACAGTGTCTTGTGACAATGCCCTAATTATACAAGAAAGTAACCTGTATGAGATGCCTGGTGAGAGCACAGCATTTCTGGAAGAGTCTCGGGACTTTTTCAGAGACAGGCTTCCCTGTGGGTGGGTTTGAGTTTTCAACCACNTCCATGGGATTTTCCAAGCAAGAGTACTGGAGTGGGTTGCCATTTCCTTCTCCAGAGGATCTTCCCAAGTAGTGAGTTTATTCAATAAAGAGATGAAGAATAAGGCATGCAAACAGAGAGTTTCCGTTAAGGGGTTATAGAGTTGCTTACACATACCCCTGACATTCCAACAAACACTGGATTAGTCAAGACAGGCTGCTTTGTAATTGATAACAAAGAAGCTGAAAATGTCTATGGCTTTACAGATCATGGATCTGAGCTGCCACCTTCTAAACGGTGGCTCTGAACTCCAAGCAGCTTCCAAAATGTGGGTCTGTCACCCCAGCAAGGACTTCCACAGGTGACATAGCCCGCAAGAGCTCTCGATGCCACAGGTAGGAAGTGGGCTGGAAGCAGGAGCGGGGCACCACCTACCAGCGGAGGAGCTGAGAAGGAGCGTCCTCCTGTGCCCAGCAAGGAGTGGAGAATGGCATGTCAGTGGGCACTAGCAATCTCTACAGCAAACACTGAGGAGTTAAACTTTTATCTGACTTAGTCAACTGCTGACACGGATATCAATGTCAAACATTTCTCTAACACTTCTTTCCTCATAATTTTAATTTGTGGTTTTTGTTTCAGAACAAATCCTGCCTTTCACATATTTTGCAATTTAGTCATTTGGGTTAGAGAGTGACCTTCATTTACTGTTCACTTGGAAGGAAAGAGATATTTTTGAACTAATTATGTTGATTTAGTAGCCACACTGTTAAATTAAAAAAACATTCTAAAAAAGATCTGGCCATGAGGTGCAGAGTGCAGATTCCAGCTGGCTTCACACAATCTCAACACACAGAACCCAGCTCCCATGCATCTACAGCCTCTGCCTTTAATTCAGTCCACGCGGCGCTGTACCGTATACTCCGCTGCTGTAAGGTGAGCAGTGAACTCTCCTGATGCTTTCTTCCTCCTCCAGCTGATGTCTCTGTCCCTTGGCACCCAACTCAACTGCCACCCGGAAGGTCTTTTAGTTGTTGAGTCCACCGCACCTTCCCTGGCTGCCTCTCCAAGCCTTCAGCTTGGCTTTGCTCAACCTCGATACCAAATTTTGGAAGGATCTGCCAATAACCCCTAGGATTCTACCCCAGCTGGTCACCTAAACTAAGTATGTTTGGAAGCCAGATTTACTTGCATTCATCAATAGATTCCAGGTCACTGTGGGAGTTCAGAGTAACAGTCAATACTCCTGGGAGACTGGAGGAGAAGGAACTGGAGGAGAATGTGGACTTCCACCTTCAAGACCAGGGCTGGGAGGGCTCCTGGTGCGTGACTCGTCCCTGCTGTTCTAAAGAAACCCAGCCCTGAGCTCCCCTTTAAGAAAATTGGCCAGAATACCCATGTTTTTCATTCCATCTCCCTTGAGATTCCCACTGGATGGTTGAAAAACCAAGCCCAGAGCTCATATGCTTCTGAGTGGGTGTGGTTCTTCACTCTTGATCACATTTCTTTAAAGGCCATATGATCTTGTTCAAACTCAGCCTTTCCTCCTGCCCAGGTGAGAGGAGACCCAACGGGATGCACCGCCACCACCCCAGAGTCCCTCTGCTCAGTAACAGATGCCACAAGCATTCTCTGCAAAGCTCAGGACTGGGAGGTGGATGTCAGGAATGTGGAACCCACTTTGTCATTTCCTTTCCTGCCCAGGAGAGTCCACATGCTAAATGTCTGGCTATGCCATCTTATTTGAAAACCACCAAAGCCTCCTCTGATTGGATCTTTCTTAATTCTTGAATTCTTAAAGGGTCTGATAGGCCCAGAAAACAAATGAGTGGAGGAGTAGTTTTCACTTCCACCAAGGGCTGCTTCTAAACGGATGGACCATGAGAAGAAGAGTTTGTGCATTCTGCTTTTTTTAAGATTTGTTTATTAATTTTGGCTACACTAGGTCTTCATTGCTTTGCAAGGGCTTTCTCTAGCTGCAGCGAATGGGGCTACTCTTGGTTGCAGCATGAGGGCTTTTCACTGCAGTGGCTTTTCTTGTTTGGGATCACAAGTTTCTAGGCTTGCAGACTTCAGTGGTTGCAGCCTGTGGGTTCAGGAGCTATGGTTCAAGGGCTCTAGAGTGCTGGCTCAATAGTTGTGGCACACGGACTTTGTTGCCCCACAACATGTGGGATCTTCCTAGACCAGGGATCAAACCAGTGTTCCTTGCTTTGCATCCCTTCCACTGGACCACCAGGGAAGCCCCTCCCTGCTTCTTTAGTTCCTGCTCATCTCATCTCATTACTCTGCACCAGGAAAGAACTCACAATGACAAGACTCTGCATCTTTTCCTAAGTCTCTCCGATATATCCAACATATTCATCAGCATAGTATCTGGAATCATCACAAATGCCCTACAAGCATTCTCAACTCACAGGTAGGAAAAAAGCTGCTGAACCAGTCCTGAGTCAGGGCCCACAGTCAGATGTCCCCACTACACAGGGTCTCAGGGCCTGGGACACTGGGACCCATTGCCTATCTGCACCTACAAGAAACAAGGGGTCTTAGCACTTCTCATGTGCGCAGAGTCTCAGCTACTATAGAGATAAGATGCAGACAATAATTCTTATTGGTTCTCCAGAGAAACAGAACCAATAGGAGAAAGAGAGACTGTAAGGAATTGGTTCATATGACTGTGGGGTCTGGGAAGTGTAAAATCTGCAGGGCAAGCCTTCGGTTGCAAATTCAGAGTTGAAGTTGCAGCAATGAATCTGAGAAACCGAAGCAGGGTTTTTCTCTCACAGTCTTGAAGTAGAACTCCTTCTTTGGGAAACTGCTCTGATGATCTTCAAACTGACTGATGAGGCCTACTCATATTATGGGGGCTTCCCAGGTGGTGCTAGTGGTAAAGAACCCACCTGCCAATGCAGGAGACATAAGAGACATGGGTTTGATCCCTGGGTCGGAAAGATGCCCTGCGGGAGGACATGGCAATCCACTCCAGTATTCTTGCCTGGAGAATCCCATGGACGGAAGAGCCTGGTAGGCTTCAGTCCATAGGGTCTCCACCACAGTCTGACACAACTAAAGTGACTCAGCACACACACACACACACACATGCACACACGCATGCACCCACTTTATGAAGGGTTATTTGCTTTACTTTAATGTCAATGGATTGGAAATATCAATCACATCTAGAAATATCTTTCCAGAAACATCTAGACAGGAGTCTGAGCAAATTATTGGGCACTGTGGCCTGGCCAAGGTGACGTGTAAACTATCATCATTCCTATACAGTGCAATACAGTTGAAAGTATTTTTCTGCTCCAGGTGGCTTCCCCCTGACAAATGCAGGAACTGCCTGGAGTGTCACTGAGGCCCAGGTGCCAGGTGAAGTCTGAGGCAAGGACCATTTAGGCAGCTCCAGCTCCATGCCGGGCCCAGCCAGCTGTCCCCGCTCAAGGACAAGCTGTGGACACCTTCCACTTGCTGGCTTTCAACTCTGGGATATTTTTCTTTCAGTGTGTTTGTTTTTGTTTACTAATCTTTGAGGATGTATTTATTCTGTTTTAAAAGCTCTTTAACCCTTGTAACTCTGCCATGTTTTCATAAATTCCATGTTTCTGATTTATGCTGCTTTTGCTTTCCTTTTGCATTCTTATCGTTTTACCATCCATCTTTCTAATTGTCAAGTTTGCTGATTTTACTTTTCTCCATTTTCCCCCCTATCTCAAAAAGAGAGTAAAAGAGCAGTATTTTCATGTTTATCGGTTTTTCTTTGTAATTATTTTGCATTGATTTAGTTCTTTCTTAGCCCCCACCACGCCCCAGGTATTTTTCCTTCCCTCAATCTCCTAATACTTTTTCTTTCATGATGGACTTCTAGGCTAATTTTCCATTTCCCTAGTTTTAGTAATATTTCTTTGCTTTTGTTGTTTCTCTAGCTGATTCTTATTATAATTTTGCTAACTATCCCTCTTTTTCATCATTTGTTTTAGAGTTACCATTTTACCTACTCAAGTTTTAAAACCTGTTTCCTTCAGCGACTCTTCACCTTTCATTGCCTCGTTGGCATTCCTTTTCACTATTTTCACGTGTCTGTCATCTGTCTCTGTCCCATGAGCACTGGGACTGGAGGCTGACAAACCCCTGGGTCTGGTAAGAGTCAAGGCACAGGCACTGATACAACTTGCGTTTCTTCATCTGTGTTTTTCATCTTAGATCTGCCCTGTATTTTGTTTTTATTTATTTACTTCATTTATTTATTTTGCTTTTGCTTACACTGGGTACTTGTTGCTGCATGCCGGTTTTCTCTGGTTGCAAAGCACAGGCTTCTCATTCTCACTACCCTTGTTGCTGAACATGGGTGCTAGGCATTCAGGCTTCAGTAGTTGTGGCACGTGGGTTCAGCCACCCCGAGGCATGTTAGATCCTCTCAGACAAGGGACCAAACCCATGTCCCCTGCATCACAAGAAGGATTCCCAACCCTTGGACCACCAGGGAAGTCCTGCTCTGTATTTTATACTTCCTATTCTCCTTAAGTCACAAATATATATCCTCATAGAAATAGGCAAAGAGTGGTCATGAAGACTCTGCCCATGAAGAAATCACAACAGTGGACTAGCTTGGACAATGTTTCTCAAAAGGGATTTGGGGAGCACCTGCCTCAGGACTGCTTGGGGAGGATGCCAACATGGCTATTCCTGCACCAAAACGTTTTTCAGAAAGTCCTCAGATGATCTGCATGCAGATAGAGCTTGAGCCACAGACTCAAATTTCCTAGTTTAAAGGCCTATTCTTCCCTCCAGCTGGCCTTTGGTCCTCCCATCTGCCTGCACCCGGAGGCCCCCAACCCACTTGGCCCCACTTCAGCAAGGGTATCTCTTTTCCAGGACATTCCAGGTCCTAGCCAAGCAGAGGTATTCCTGGACCATGAGACTGCACTGTTTGCTGATAGAGTGTCCTTTGGTCTGGTGGCTCAGACAGTTAACAATCTGTCTGCAATTCAGGAGACCCAGGTTTGATCCCTGGGTCAGGAAGATCCCCTGGAGAAGGGAATGACAACCCCTCCAGTATTCTTGGCTGGAGAATTCCATGGACAGAGGGGCCTGGTGGGCTATAGTCCATGGGGTCACAAAGAGTCGGGCATGACTGAGCAACTTTCACTCACCACCTGCAGGAGGAGCTGACACCTGAACTCCCATCCATCTGAGTGCATGGCCCGGGATGATGGGCAGGCAGAAGTAGCAGAGAACCCTCCAGAGCAGAGAGTCTGAGGGCAATTACAGAGGTGTGGGGAGGGGCTGGCTACTTGCCAAGAGCTGTGCCATGTTATCAAGTCCCAGTGAACAAGGCAGGCAAGTAAAAGTGCGGCCAGGATGACCCCAGAACTCAGGCAGATACAGGGGCCCCCCAAACCCTGACCCAGGCTGAAGAGCTTCCAGAGCTGTGAGCAGACTCTGCTCCAACTGCAGAGGCACCTGGGCCTGGGAAAAAGCAGCATCTTGGAGCTTTCAACATAACCTGGGTCAGGATCCATACTGGGCGCCTCATGGGGAGCCAAATGGTATGAAATACATACCTAGAATATACTATTCAGTAAAAAGGGAGAGGAGGTGAGACAAACTGCCCAGAAAGAGTTCTTCCTCAAATTCAAACCTTTCTCAGCAACCATGAAGTGAGGAATCTCCCTAATTCCCCTAATCTTCTTGTCACTTCCCAGCCCCAACAAAAGTACACCTCTCAGTGGTTATTAGCAGTCTTGTATCCCTTATAAGATATGGCTACCACGGCCATAACAAACACCACAGAGAAACGTGCTCTCCCACAGGCCTGGAGGCTAAAAGTTCGAGGTGTAGGCTACATTGGTTTCTCAAGAGGTCTCTTCTCTTGGCAGACAGATGGCTGTCTTCTCCCCGTATCCTCACGTGGTCGTCCTGCTCTGCATGTCTGGATCTTGACCTCCCTTTAAAAAAAAAAGTCTTTATCGGTTATGTTAAAGTATTGTTTCTGCTTTACATTTTGGTCCTTTGACCATTAGGCAGGGGATTTTAGCTCCCTGACCAGAGATCAAACCTGCACCCCCTGCATTGGAAGGTGACGTCTTAACCACCGCACCGCCACAGAGGTCACCTGATCTCCTCTTCTTGTAAGGACACCAGTCCTATGGGGTTAGGACTCCACTTCATCTTAATCACCTCTTTAATGACCCTGTCCCCAAACACAGTCACATTTTGAGGTCCTAGAGATTATGACTTAAGCATACAAATTTGGAGGTAACATGATTTGGCCCATAACAATTGCCAAATGCAAACTCATGGTGTTCATTCTCTGCCAGCTCAGGCTGATTGTAGATCCTTGAGAGTCTGGAGCACTGCTGTGAGTGGGCACTACACTCAGTCCAGGACCTCTGTGAGGGGTCACTCGGACCTTGCCCACCTGTCCTCCAGGTGCTCTGCTTCCTTTTCCATCTCCCTTTCCTCTGCTGCTCACATGGCCTTCTCTGCAGCCCTGGTCTTGCCTCTCCTTATCTCAAAAGTGTTTCTGCTTTCATGCTTTCTTCAGTCTTCAACTATAAAATTCCAGGCCAAGAATCTACAGGGAAAAAAAAAAAAGATCCCTAACCAGAAACCCTGTAGAAACAACATATAGTATTCAGTTGTCCTGGGAATCAGTGATCATTACATGAAAAGTAAATTTCAAGTAAAACTCAGGTTGAGTTTCTCACTCAGTTTAGTTCGACTCTTTGAGATCTTATGGGCTGCAGCATGCCAGGCTTCCTTGTCCATTATCAACTTCTGGACCTTGCTCAAACTCATGTTCATCAAGTCGGTGATGCCATCCTACCATCTCATCCTCTGTTGTCCCCTTCTCCTCCTGCCTTCAATCAGGGTCTTTTCCAATGAGTCAGTTCTTCACATCAGGTGGCCAAAATATTGAAGTTTCAGCTTCAGCATCAGTCCTCCCAATGAATATTCTAGGCTGATTGCCTTTAGGATGGACTGGTTGGATCTCCTTGCTGTCCAAGGGACTCTCAAGAGTCTTCTCCAACACCACAGTTCAANGTATTTATTCTGTTTTAAAAGCTCTTTAACCCTTGTAACTCTGCCATGTTTTCATAAATTCCATGTTTCTGATTTATGCTGCTTTTGCTTTCCTTTTGCATTCTTATCGTTTTACCATCCATCTTTCTAATTGTCAAGTTTGCTGATTTTACTTTTCTCCATTTTCCCCCCTATCTCAAAAAGAGAGTAAAAGAGCAGTATTTTCATGTTTATCGGTTTTTCTTTGTAATTATTTTGCATTGATTTAGTTCTTTCTTAGCCCCCACCACGCCCCAGGTATTTTTCCTTCCCTCAATCTCCTAATACTTTTTCTTTCATGATGGACTTCTAGGCTAATTTTCCATTTCCCTAGTTTTAGTAATATTTCTTTGCTTTTGTTGTTTCTCTAGCTGATTCTTATTATAATTTTGCTAACTATCCCTCTTTTTCATCATTTGTTTTAGAGTTACCATTTTACCTACTCAAGTTTTAAAACCTGTTTCCTTCAGCGACTCTTCACCTTTCATTGCCTCGTTGGCATTCCTTTTCACTATTTTCACGTGTCTGTCATCTGTCTCTGTCCCATGAGCACTGGGACTGGAGGCTGACAAACCCCTGGGTCTGGTAAGAGTCAAGGCACAGGCACTGATACAACTTGCGTTTCTTCATCTGTGTTTTTCATCTTAGATCTGCCCTGTATTTTGTTTTTATTTATTTACTTCATTTATTTATTTTGCTTTTGCTTACACTGGGTACTTGTTGCTGCATGCCGGTTTTCTCTGGTTGCAAAGCACAGGCTTCTCATTCTCACTACCCTTGTTGCTGAACATGGGTGCTAGGCATTCAGGCTTCAGTAGTTGTGGCACGTGGGTTCAGCCACCCCGAGGCATGTTAGATCCTCTCAGACAAGGGACCAAACCCATGTCCCCTGCATCACAAGAAGGATTCCCAACCCTTGGACCACCAGGGAAGTCCTGCTCTGTATTTTATACTTCCTATTCTCCTTAAGTCACAAATATATATCCTCATAGAAATAGGCAAAGAGTGGTCATGAAGACTCTGCCCATGAAGAAATCACAACAGTGGACTAGCTTGGACAATGTTTCTCAAAAGGGATTTGGGGAGCACCTGCCTCAGGACTGCTTGGGGAGGATGCCAACATGGCTATTCCTGCACCAAAACGTTTTTCAGAAAGTCCTCAGATGATCTGCATGCAGATAGAGCTTGAGCCACAGACTCAAATTTCCTAGTTTAAAGGCCTATTCTTCCCTCCAGCTGGCCTTTGGTCCTCCCATCTGCCTGCACCCGGAGGCCCCCAACCCACTTGGCCCCACTTCAGCAAGGGTATCTCTTTTCCAGGACATTCCAGGTCCTAGCCAAGCAGAGGGATTCCTGGACCATGAGACTGCACTGTTTGCTGATAGAGTGTCCTTTGGTCTGGTGGCTCAGACAGTTAACAATCTGTCTGCAATTCAGGAGACCCAGGTTTGATCCCTGGGTCAGGAAGATCCCCTGGAGAAGGGAATGACAACCCCTCCAGTATTCTTGGCTGGAGAATTCCATGGACAGAGGGGCCTGGTGGGCTATAGTCCATGGGGTCACAAAGAGTCGGGCATGACTGAGCAACTTTCACTCACCACCTGCAGGAGGAGCTGACACCTGAACTCCCATCCATCTGAGTGCATGGCCCGGGATGATGGGCAGGCAGAAGTAGCAGAGAACCCTCCAGAGCAGAGAGTCTGAGGGCAATTACAGAGGTGTGGGGAGGGGCTGGCTACTTGCCAAGAGCTGTGCCATGTTATCAAGTCCCAGTGAACAAGGCAGGCAAGTAAAAGTGCGGCCAGGATGACCCCAGAACTCAGGCAGATACAGGGGCCCCCCAAACCCTGACCCAGGCTGAAGAGCTTCCAGAGCTGTGAGCAGACTCTGCTCCAACTGCAGAGGCACCTGGGCCTGGGAAAAAGCAGCATCTTGGAGCTTTCAACATAACCTGGGTCAGGATCCATACTGGGCGCCTCATGGGGAGCCAAATGGTATAAAATACATACCTAGAATATACTATTCAGTAAAAAGGGAGAGGAGGTGAGACAAACTGCCCAGAAAGAGATCTTTCTTCCTCAAATTCAAACCTTTCTCAGCAACCATGAAGTGAGGAATCTCCCTAATTCCCCTAATCTTCTTGTCACTTCCCAGCCCCAACAAAAGTACACCTCTCAGTGGTTATTAGCAGTCTTGTATCCCTTATAAGATATGGCTACCACGGCCATAACAAACACCACAGAGAAACGTGCTCTCCCACAGGCCTGGAGGCTAAAAGTTCGAGGTGTAGGCTACATTGGTTTCTCAAGAGGTCTCTTCTCTTGGCAGACAGATGGCTGTCTTCTCCCCGTATCCTCACGTGGTCGTCCTGCTCTGCATGTCTGGATCTTGACCTCCCTTTAAAAAAAAAAGTCTTTATCGGTTATGTTAAAGTATTGTTTCTGCTTTACATTTTGGTCCTTTGACCATTAGGCAGGGGATTTTAGCTCCCTGACCAGAGATCAAACCTGCACCCCCTGCATTGGAAGGTGACGTCTTAACCACCGCACCGCCACAGAGGTCACCTGATCTCCTCTTCTTGTAAGGACACCAGTCCTATGGGGTTAGGACTCCACTTCATCTTAATCACCTCTTTAATGACCCTGTCCCCAAACACAGTCACATTTTGAGGTCCTAGAGATTATGACTTAAGCATACAAATTTGGAGGTAACATGATTTGGCCCATAACAATTGCCAAATGCAAACTCATGGTGTTCATTCTCTGCCAGCTCAGGCTGATTGTAGATCCTTGAGAGTCTGGAGCACTGCTGTGAGTGGGCACTACACTCAGTCCAGGACCTCTGTGAGGGGTCACTCGGACCTTGCCCACCTGTCCTCCAGGTGCTCTGCTTCCTTTTCCATCTCCCTTTCCTCTGCTGCTCACATGGCCTTCTCTGCAGCCCTGGTCTTGCCTCTCCTTATCTCAAAAGTGTTTCTGCTTTCATGCTTTCTTCAGTCTTCAACTATAAAATTCCAGGCCAAGAATCTACAGGGAAAAAAAAAAAAGATCCCTAACCAGAAACCCTGTAGAAACAACATATAGTATTCAGTTGTCCTGGGAATCAGTGATCATTACATGAAAAGTAAATTTCAAGTAAAACTCAGGTTGAGTTTCTCACTCAGTTTAGTTCGACTCTTTGAGATCTTATGGGCTGCAGCATGCCAGGCTTCCTTGTCCATTATCAACTTCTGGACCTTGCTCAAACTCATGTTCATCAAGTCGGTGATGCCATCCTACCATCTCATCCTCTGTTGTCCCCTTCTCCTCCTGCCTTCAATCAGGGTCTTTTCCAATGAGTCAGTTCTTCACATCAGGTGGCCAAAATATTGAAGTTTCAGCTTCAGCATCAGTCCTCCCAATGAATATTCTAGGCTGATTGCCTTTAGGATGGACTGGTTGGATCTCCTTGCTGTCCAAGGGACTCTCAAGAGTCTTCTCCAACACCACAGTTCAAAAGCATCAATTCTTCAGCACTCAACTTTCTTTATAATCCAACTCTCATATCCATATGTGACTACTGGAAAAACCAAAGCTTTGACTAGATGGACTTTGCTGGCAAAGCGATGTCTCTGCTTTTTAATATGCTGTCTAGATTGGTCATAGCTTTTCTTCCAAGGACCAAGGGTCTTTTAATTTTATGGCTGCAGTCACCATCTGCAGTGATTTTGGAGCCCCAAAAAATAAAGTCTGACACTGTTTCCACTATATCCCCATTAATTTGCCATGAAGTGATGGGATCGGGTGCCTGATCTTTGTTTTCTGAATGTTGAGTTTTAAGCAAACATTTTCATTCTCTTCTTTCACTTTCATCAAGAGGCTCTTTAGTTCTTCTTTGCTTTCTGCCATCAGGGTGATGTCATCTGCATATCTGAGGTTATTGATATTTCTCCCAGGAATCTTGATTCCAGCTTGTGTTTCATCCAGCCCAGCATTTCACATGAGGTACTCTGCATATAAGTTAAATAAGCAGGGAGACAAAACATAGCCCTGACGTACTCTTTTACCAATTTGGAACCAGTCTGTTGTTCCATGTCTGGTGTTTTTTTTTTTTTTTTTTTCATGTCTGGTTCTAACTGTTGCTTCCTGACCTCCATACAGATTTCTCAGGTGGCACGTAAGGTGGTCTAGTATTCCCATCTCTTTCAGAATTTTCCAGTTTGTTGTGACCCATACAGTCAAAGGCTTTGGCATAATCAGTAAAGCAGAAGTAGATGTTTTTCTGGAACTCTCTTGCTTTTTCAGTGATCCAGTGGATGTTGGCAATTTGATCCCTGGTTCCTCTGCCTTTTATAAATCCAGCTTGAAAATCTGGAAGTTCATGGTTCATGTATTGCTGAAGTTTGGCTTGGAGAATTTTGAGCATTACCTTACTAGTGTGTGAGATAAGTGCAATTGTGTGGTAGTTTGAACATACTTTGGCATTGCCTTTCTTTGGGATTGGATAAAAACTAATCTTTTCCAGTCCTGTGGCCACTGCTGAGTTTTCCAAATTTGCTGGCATATTGAGTGCAGCATTTTCACAGCATCATCTTTTAGAATTTGAAATAGCTCAACTGGAATTCCATCACCACCACTAGTTTTGTTCATAGTGATGCTTCTTAAGGCCCACTTGANGAAGAGTTGACTCATTGGAAAAGACTGATGCTGGGAAGGATTGGCGGCAGGAGGAGAAGGGGACGACAGAGGATGAGATGGCTGGATGGCATCACGGACTCGATGGACGTGAGTTTGAGTGAACTCTGGGAGTTGGTGATGGACAGGGAGGCCTGGCGTGCTGCGATTCATGGGGTCGCGACGAGTCAGACATGACTGAGCGACTGAACTGAACTGAACTCAGTAAGAGTAGATATTTAATCTCCTAAGCTATCCCTTTAGTCTGTCCCTATCACAAACGCACAGAGAGAAAAGGTCTCAAGAGAACACAGCAAGAGGACAGCCATCTGCAAGAAAAGAAGCTGCGGGAGAAACCAACCCTCACAGTACCCTGATCTCAGACTTCCAGCTCTAGGACACACGAGAAGACCAGCATCTGTTGTTTTAAGCTCCTTAGCCTGTGGTGCTCTGTGATGTCAGCTAGCACAAAACTGTCTGCCTCTCACATCTGTAGTGGCCTTTCCTGACCATCATTCCAAATAATTAATAGAGCATTTGATCTTCCATAAGTACTTCTTCCCCAAGTTTTCCCAGGTGGCACTAGTGGTAAAGAATCCACCTGCCAATGCAGGAAATATAAGAGACCAAGTTCAACCCCTGGGTTGGGAAGATCCCCTGGGGGAGAATATGGCAATCCACTCCAGTGTTCTTGCCTGGAAAATCCCAAGGAGAGAAGAGTCTCATGGGCTACAGTCCCTGGGGTCACCAAGAGTTACGACTCTTTGTGAAGAGTAAGCAACTGAGCGCTAGCACTAATCATCTCCTCCCTAGGGACAGAATATACTTGCTATCTTTCTTATAAGTGCCATCAAGCAGGAAAATAAGATCTTCCTGTACCCAGTAAGAAATGAGCTTCCCTTAACACCTGACATCTTAGCTCCGTGCCACATAAGAACAGAAGTGGATTTAAAGGAACGAGTGGGTTAGAGGAAACCAGGTTGGTATGAGGATTCAATAACCTTGATGACGTGAAAAAGCACACAGTTGGTCATAGAGTGGGTGCTCCATGAATGTAAACACTGCCCCTCGAAGAACACATCACCCACCATGCCCACTGAGAGGACATCTACAGAGGAAGGACACATTTCTCTCTTTGTCCATTTGGTCAACAGATATTAACGGAAGCCCAGTGTGGGCCAGCCTTGTGCAACCTGGAGGGAAACCAGTAAGAAGCAAAGCCAACTCCACCCTCAGGAGTTTACTTTCTTCTGGAGAAAACAAATGACAAACAAGGAATATAATCAGGGTCTTAGTGACTGATGAGCACTAGACAGGGAAATGAGGTGGAGTTGGGGTGGGGTGATACGGGTGCTAGATTAATAACATTTATTCCAACATTTGCCTGACTCCCACTGTGTACCAGGGATCATACCGGGTGTTGGGAAAATAAAGATGAACAAACAGCTTCTCTCACAGGAAAGGCCGTCGAAGGCAGGGGAACCCCTGCCTGCCTCCCTCGGTTGCTCCGGAAGCTCTGGCAGTAACCACCAGGGTCTGTCTGAGACTCCTATGGGTACTCACAGACCTTGGTTACACTGACAGCGCTGTTGTGTATGATTTATTTTCCCTTCCCTATCTTCCTCCACAATTAAATCTTGTTATTCGAGTGGCCTCAGACCTCTGTTCTCCACAGACAATATTCAAGATTAGGACTACAGCAACTGTGGAAAAACTGTCACTTTCCCCACGAGACTTTAGAAGCCCAAAATGAAGAATTCCCTATATCCTAGTGGACACTTCTTTCTTTTATTCTTTTAAAGGAGACAAAACTAACTTAAGAAAATACCCTTTGCTTATGGTCAAAGGAAGAAAACAAAGGTATTTCCAGTGTACAATCATCTGACTTAAGTTTCAAAGCACCAGTATCTTTATGGGGTCCCAGATGGTGAGTGAGCACTGGGCAGTCCTCAGGAGGACATCAGAAGGGACGGCTGGGATGACTGATGGACGTGAGCAGTGATCACATGGAACTGAGCTCCATGAGGCCTGCACGATTCAAAATAAAATTGGAGGGAAAATATTGACTCTGAGCCTTTTAGTTGCTAATGCAAATATATACTATTTATATTGGCTATAAAATTCACCAGGATTGATCTGCCTGGTCTCAAAGTGGTCACTGACTCCAGGGACTAAGAAGAAAGTTTGGGTTCTGGATTCATCCTCCCCTCTTCCTGTCCCTCTGATTCTAACAGTGTGGCCTCAGACCTGGCTAATAAGAACATTCCTCTGACCCCAGGGGGAATCCAGGAAGGGTGACCCTGATTTGACTCAGCATGAAGCAAAAAGACTTTGGGCTCCTGGGGAAAGCGATTCTGATTTGGAGAAAGCTTGATTCTGAGAAGATGTGGGCTTGGCTGGTGGCCGTCGGCTCAAGAGGGGACAGGGTCAGTGCGGTGAAGGCGAGACCTCCTTTAGACACCCAGTGTGGAGGCTGGGTCATTAACTCTTGGTCAGACCTGCAAAAGCAGAGCGACTTTGGAGTGCGGGGACCCTCTGCTTTTCTTTCTGTATCTCTGGCTTTCTTTTGTGTTCCTTTTTCAGCCTGGTTGAGGCTGGGTTTTTGCCATCAGCACCTGAAAGACCACATGGGAGTCTGTATCCTGGTCCCAGTTGGCTGGCCCTGGTCGTGTAAGGAAACTGTGACCCACGGCCACACATGGGTCAGTGTCTGGCCTGTTAGATGCCGCGTGCTTCCAGGCCCAGTGGTGCTCTCCTCCTGTGATTTGCCAGGAATGCTGGGATGGGAGCAGGTGTGGAAGGGGATCAGATTCAAGCTGATGTTGTCAGAAGCATTCAACTTGATGTCTGGTGCCTTCTTTTCCCTCTGCTATGAGAANCCAGTGGTGCTCTCCTCCTGTGATTTGCCAGGAATGCTGGGATGGGAGCAGGTGTGGAAGGGGATCAGATTCAAGCTGATGTTGTCAGAAGCATTCAACTTGATGTCTGGTGCCTTCTTTTCCCTCTGCTATGAGAAGGGGATGTTCCAGATCCAAGTAAAGAGGGAGGCCCCGTCCCTGACCGAGCATGCAGAATAGTCATGGACGGGGGCCAGGAGGATCAAGCCACCGTCACGGCTGACCTGCAGCTGGCAGGACAGAGCGGCAGGCCCCCCGGGAACGTGGAATGTGAGAAGTCAGCTTCTGTTGAGCAGCAACAGTCTCCCTGGCTTCTATTGCATCCACCGATGGTGGTGGAGGAACACAGCATCCTAACCCAATCCCAGTGAACCCCGACTCCAAGCAGCCCTCGTGATGTGGTCCACTTGGGCACCCCTCGCAGCTGCTTAGAAAGCCAGGTAGCCTAGCTGTCCCCGGAAGGTGCCTTGTCTTGTCAGGCTCCCCCAACCCTGGAAGAAGTGATCGTAACCGACTCCATGGACTGCATCACCAGCCACAGAAACAGCCACAGAAACAGATTCCGAAACGGCTCAAGCATTTTCCCTTGCTACAGCCAATTCTAGGTTTTTATCCCATGATAGGAAGTTCTACCATCTTATAACATGCACTTGTTTAGGAAAATACCACAGCGTGGTGGCTTTTAAGAAATACCTGTTTTCTGAGTAAGAGAAGAGAGGGAAGAAAACATGAAAAAAAAAGTCTTACTGTACAGTAAGAAAAAGTAGGATTTATCTTTTTTTGATGGCTCACTGGGGAGTGACGTGACTTTATAGAACTGTACATTTCCACAGAGCCAAGTAATCATATTTTACAGAATTTGGTTCATTATGAGAAATATGCATAAAAGAGAGAAACAATTTGCCCTAAAAGGGAATTGACTACATGGAGAAACTCAGAGATTTGTGGACAATCCACTCCAGGACTTTTCTACTCATGGCCCTGGAGTTGTATGACACTATGATTATATATTATACATATATGTATGTATGTATGTGTATATATTATTATATATGTATAATCATACATATATATATATGTATATGCATGGGCTTCCCTGGTAGGTAAGCTGGTAAAGAATCCACCTGCCATGCAGGAGACCCCAGTTTGATTACTGGGTCAAGAAGATCCTCTGGAGAAGGGATAGGGTACCCATTCCAATAATCCTGGGCTCCCCTGGTGGCTCAGATGGTAAAGAATCAGCTTGCAATGAAGAGACCTGGGTTCGATCCCTGGATTGGGAAGATCCCGTGGAGGAGGGCGTGACAACCCACTCAATATTCTTGCCTGAAAAATCCCCATGGATAGCCTGGCGGGCAACCGTCCATGGGGTCGCAAAGAGTCGGACACGGCTGAGTGACTGAGCACAGCACACAGCACATATATATACAAGCATGCTAAATCACTTCAGTTGTGTCTGACCCTTTGCAGCCCTATGCACTATAGCCCACCAGGCTTCTCTGTCCATGGGATTCTCCAGGCAAGAATACTGGAGTGGGCTGCTATGCCCTCTTCATATATATATATATTTGGGTTTTGTTCCCATCTCTGGCACATAGCTCCTAGAAACTGAGATTTCCTAAGTGAAGAAAACAATAGGTGTTTCTTTTTACGTTAATGGAGTGATTTTGGAAAGCTTCTGGGGATGGGAGATGGTTGTCAATGGGGCCAGTCCTATGATTAGAAGGTTCAAATTTTCAATTCCATCTCCCTTGACCTCTGGGGAATCAATCAATTGGCAATAGCCAATGATTTAATCAATCCTGCATATATAATGAACCCTCCAGGAAAATCCAGAAAGGCAGGGTTCAGGGAGCTCACCAGTAGATGACCACGTGGAGATTTGGGGAGAGTAGGGTGTTTGGAGAGAATATGGAAGTTCCGTGTCCTTCCCCATGCCTTGCCCGCTGCATCTCTCCATTCTGGCTGTTCTGAGTTACATCCTCTTACAATAAACTGGTGATCTAGTGGGTAAAATGTTTTGCTGAGCCCTCTGAACCACTCTAGCTAATTAATCAAACCTGAGGAGGGGATCATGGGATCTCCCCGGAGCAGGCTGGTCAGAAGCAAGGTGACAAGCTGACGTTCCCACTGGAGTCTGAGCTGGGGGGTGGGTGGTCTTGGGGGATCTGATGCTGTCTGTGGGGACAGGGTGTCAGAACTGAACTGCTTGTTGGTGTGTGTCCCCTCAACTCTACCTGCCACACACATACACACAGCAACTGGGGGCCAAGCTTTAAATTGCTGTGCACACCTTCACATCAATTCTCCCTACACATCGAGGGGCATGAGAACACACAGCCCAGATCAAATAGTCCATCTTCTACAGACAAGGATTGAAGGAACCCACGCCAAAGCCTCCAGGGCAGGTCACTGGTCCACCTGAGGTGTACTTCACAGGCAACAACACTCAACAACCCCATTGTTCTCCCCCGACACAGCCAGTGAGCAGCACTCCCCAGGACTGATGCTGCACCCACAGAAGAGGTGAGCAACTTGTTCAGGTTTGGGGATTTGAGTCCCAGGTGCAATCTCTGGGTAGAGAATGCACAGGGGAAGCAACTGAGATATACAGCANAACCACTAGTCCCAGACTCCTCAGAATTATTCCACTGAGGTGGAGGCCACCATCAACCACCTGGTCAACAAGCATCTGGGGACTCCTACGCCCACCTGTCTCTGGGCTTCTATTTTGACCAAGATGATGTGACTCAGGAAGGGTGTGGGCCACTTTTTTCCACAAATTGGCCAAGGAGAAGCACAAGGGTGGCAAGCATCTGTTGCAAATGCAAAGCCAGTGCAGCAGCCATGCCCTCTTCCTGAACGTGTAGAACCCATCTCAAGATGAGTGGGGTAAAACCCAGGATGCTATGGAAGTTGCCCTTCTCATAGAGAAGAATCTGAACCAAGCCTTTTTGAATCTGCATGGCCTGGGTTCTGCCAGCACAGGCCCCCACCTCTCTGACTTCCTGGAGAACCATTTCCTAGGTGAGCAGGTGAAACTCATCAAGAAGCTGGGTGACCACCTGACCAACCTCTGCAGGCTGGCTGGTCCCCATGCTGGGTTGGGTGAATATCTCTTCAAATGGTTCACCCTCAAGCATGACTAGGAGCCTCTGAGACCAGTGGCCTTTGAGGAACCCCCTGCTAATGTCAGGGCTTCCTGAAGCCCATCTCTGCAGCCACTAGGCAGGTTTTCAACACCCCCAAGACCTCTCTCAAGCCTTGAACAAAATGGAAACAATAAAGGTTTTTGCAGGAAAAAAATAAGTAAATAAATGAGCAACAAATACTGTTTGGTATAAGTACGTCCCACACACTGCATGGTTCATTCTTACTCCACCCTCGTACAATGCCATGGCAGCCTGCCAAGAATCTCCTCCTTTACATGGAAGGATCTGAGGTCCAAAAGTGGTGGAGCCCAAACTTGTTACCTGCAGATTAATGTTCTGTCTTCCCTTCCAGGTCTGCGTCAGACAGTCACTGAACCCGCAGTCTGGGTGGATCTTCACAACACCATCCTGAGGGCATGTGGCTTTTTAATGGTGTCCAAAAGGGCTCTGTGAGCTCTGAGCTCTTCCAAAGAGATTCCAAAGAGATTAGTGACCACCAACCAGAGTATANTGCGTCAGACAGTCACTGAACCCGCAGTCTGGGTGGATCTTCACAACACCATCCTGAGGGCATGTGGCTTTTTAATGGTGTCCAAAAGGGCTCTGTGAGCTCTGAGCTCTTCCAAAGAGATTCCAAAGAGATTAGTGACCACCAACCAGAGTATAATTCTAAAATGTTACAGAAAAGTTTAATCACAGTTTGAAAAATGAAAAGAAAAAAAAAAAAAAACCTACTCCCAGAGATTATCAAGTTTACAACCATGTTCCTTCTTTCCTTATCGAAGACAAGCACACCAGGAACAAGTAACGCTAGCACTGCTTAGCCAGTCCTCATTCATCATTACAACTTTAGTCCTTAGAAAACTCAGACAGAGAAATTAAGCAACTTGTCCAAAGTAACACAGCTGGGGATGAGGGTGATGGAAGTGAGGGGCAGGCCCAGCACTTGGGGGCTGTGAGATACATAATCACTGAGAACACCTGTCTGTCTTGCTCTTTTCATTGTACACTCTTCGTGGTCCTTCTTTCTTCTCCTCCTTTCCCTCTCCTCCCCGCAAAAACCAGTCTTACCCATCATCTTAAAGTAAGCCAAGCATCTGTGCTTACATTTCAGTGGTGTCATCTCCTTTCATCCACCCAGAAACACTGACTTACCATATATTTCAGGTAAGGAAACCAGTTCCAAGAGGTTTGCCCAAAGTCACAGAGGGAGGAAGTAGCAGAGTGGTAATCAAATTATCCTACATCTAAAATCTTAGATCTTTCCACTGTATCACTCTATTTCTCAAAAGGCTACCCAAAGCCATTCATTTATGGCTATTGTTTTTTACTGTGGTAAAATTAACATGTTTAACCATTTTTAAGTGTACAATTCAGTGGCATTAACACCTTTACAACATTGTGTAACAAGAGCCCCTCTCTAGTTTCAGAACTCTTTATATCACCGAGAAAGGAAAGGTTGTGCCCGGAAGCAGTGACTTCCTGCTTCCCCCTCCCTCAGCCCTCAGCAGCACAGACCCCATTTCTGTCTCTGTGGATTTGCCCATTCTACACACTTCCTATGAATACAGTTCTATAATATGTGATTTCTTACATCTGGCTTCTTTTATCAACATAATGTTCTGAAGCCTAGGCACATTGCTTCATGTGCTGGTACTTCATGCATTTTTAGGGCTGAATGATATTCCACTGTGTGAACATATGACAGTTTTCACCCATTCTTCAGCTGATGGACATCCAAGTTATTTCCACATCTTCACTGCTGTAAACAATGCTGCTGTGACCCTTCATGAACAAGTTTTTTCTTCAGTATCAGTTCTCATTTCCTTGGGGTATAGACCCAGGAGAGGAACAGTTGAGTCATGAGGAAATTGGAGGGCAATGGGAACCCACACTGGATTGTGATGTTTGCACAACTGTTATGCATGTATTAGAAGTTACTCTACACACTTAGGGCTTCCCCAGTGGTCTAGTGGCTGAGAGTCTTCCTGACAATGCAGGAGACATGGGTTTGATCCCTGTTCAGGGAAGATTTCACATGCTACACAACAACTCACCCATGCGTCACAGCTACTGAGCCCACACACCCTAGAGCTCATGTTCCACAAAAAGTAGCCCCCACTCACCTCAGTGAGTAGCCTCCACTCACCGCAACTAGAAAAAGGCCACATGCAGCAACGAAGACCCAGCTCAGCCATAAATAAACAAATAAATCTTTTTTTAAAAGTTACTGAATACTTTTAAATTGGGTGAATATTGTTGTATGTATATTATATATTTCCATAAAGTTTCTAACACTGTTATGCAGTTTTAAGACTGACCATTTTAATCAGAGTATAATATTTCATCAAATGGATGTGCCCTGTTTTACTAAATCACTATTGAACTTTAGAATGAGAATATTTTCAACCAGAGACAGAAGACAGTAGGAAGGGCGACACCTGGAGGACTCTGGGTGGGAGTCTTGGCAAGCAGAAGCAGCTCAGAGGAGCCTTCAGAACTCAGCTGGATGACTCAAGACAAGCCATCTGATTTGGAAGTCCTCGTGGGGGCCTGTCAGACTCCCAGAGACGACAGCGTGGGTATCATCTCACACACAAAACCATCCACCATGAGATGGGGAAGGAACGGGTGATGTCCCAAAGGAGAGCCATGCCAGGGCCAGGTCACAGGACTCCAGTGCCCCACGGGAAATAAAATCTTCAGTCAGGTTGTTGTTCAGTCGCTCAGTACTATCCAGCTCTTTGGGACCCCAAGGACTGTAGCCCACCAGGTTCCTCTGTCCATGGGATCTCCCAAGCAAGAATGCAAGAATACTGGAGTGGGTTGCCATTTCTTTCTCCAGGGGGTCTTGGCAACCCAGGGATCCAACCTGCCTCTCCTGCATTGGCAGGCAGATTCTTTTACCTGAGCCCCCAGGGAAGCCAAATTACTCACAAGAAGGGAATCAAGGAGCTGAGAGCCCTGCTACCTGGGACCATTGCCCCCTGCCCTCCGGACTTGTAAAGCAGCTGGGCCGGACCGGCGCCCTCTGGGGTTCGTTCTTACAAACGACCTTACAGAGAAAGGAAGACTTAGATGCTCAGCAAACCCTACCGCTTCACAACCACAGTCATTGCGTACAGAACGCCCCCTTCTGTTTCTGTACTTAAAACTCACGACACATCTAGGAAATCGCTTTTCCTCCTCGTTTCTGGGATGGAGACGCCATGTGCAATCCCGCGAGTTAAACCTGCAAAGCACCGACACGTGCCCGGCCCGAGAGGGCTCTGGGAGGACCCGCCACCTCTCCTCGCTGAGCGAGGATGAGGACTCCTTAGGGCTCCCGACTACTCTGAATGCCGGTCTCCTTGCCACACCAAGCATCCCGTTTCCCAAGCCCTGAGGTCTCAGCTGGAGCCCCCTCTCCTCCCCAGAAGGCTCTTCACAAGGCTGGGCTACTACAGTGCTCAGGACCGATTGGGCTGTCCACAGATTCCCCTCTCCCCCGCCTCCGCTCGAGATCCTCGCTTCCTACCCCTAGCCCCGGTCCAGGTCCCGCGCGCGAACCTCCCGGTAGCCCCACTACCCCACGCGAGTCCCCGATGGCGCGCGCCCCCTGCCGGCCACTCCGGGACCCTACGCAGCCTAGAGGATTTTCCTTAATAGAAAGCAGTTTATCGTTGTGTTTAGTCGTTCACTCGTGTCTGACTCTGCGATCCTCTGTAGCCCACAAGGTTCTTCTGTCCACAGCATTTCCCAGGCAAGGATATGGAGTGGGTACCTATTCCCTTCTCCAGGGGATCTTCCCGACCCAGGGATCAAACCCAGGTCTCCTGCATTGAAGGCAGAGTCTTTATCGGCTGAGCGACCATTCTGAAAATACTCGCCCACACAAAAAAAAAGAGAGAAAGAAAGAACAGAAAAAAGGGGGAACCCTCCCACTCTAGCACAACTACAGCTACCATTTTGTGTTTTTTTTCTGAAGCCTTTCTTCCTTCGTGTTTGTGCTTCCACATCCGTCAGCAATGACAGGAAAGCACACACAACCAGCCGGCCCTCGGGTGTAGACGGTGGACAGCAGCTTGCCAGCTCCCAGGAGCCTGCAAAGGTACTGCGCTTTCTCTAAATCAATGTTAATACGTCTTCAGCCCCCAGCCTCCTCCCGGTGGTTGTGAAGTGCAGGCTGTGTGAGCACTTCCTCACCCCGCTGCCAGCAGCAAGGAACGCCCTGGGGTCCCAGGTGACCCTCCCAGCCCGGTCCCTGCTGACCGCTGAGGAGCAGGAGGCTCCGAAACTCTGTAGTCAGTATCACTCCTGGCCCACCTGGGTCACTCACCTGTAGGTTTGCGGGTGATAAGGAAGACCTCAGATGCACAAGCACAAACAACCACACATACAAGCAAACACGCACACATTCACAGCTGCTCTAAAGAGCAGAACCCCTGCTCCAGAATCCTTGGACCCAGTGGTGGCCAGGGGAACACAAAGGGCCAGGATGCAGCCCTCTGAGCCGGGGGCACGGTCCCCTCCAGGAGCAGAAGCTCCCACAAAGCCAGGAAGAGAAGGGCCTTCCCACAGCAGTGCTTGCAGCCCTGCCCAGCGCCGCCTCTGGGAGCACAAAAGACCCTGCAAGTCACAGAGGGCTAAGATCTGCAGTCGCCGTGACTTCCTTCCTCCTTCTCACCCCAGTAAACTGTCTGCACTTGCACAAAGTGTATGCGGCCCTTGTCTGATACCCTGGCCTGAAGAGGTACGCCTCTGTCACCTCCCAGGTGAGGGGGCCCATTAAAGCTGGAGGGAGAAGAGGGGAGGGAGCGTGCAGACAGCACCATGGGGGGCGCTGCTCAGGCTTAAGTTCAGTGGGTTGTTCTGAGGCTTCTAGGAGTTAATGTCTGACACAGAGTAAATGCTAAATAAGTTTAAAGACTAATATTGCTCAGATAGCTCATGGGCCTCTGTCCAGAAATGAGGCCTTCCTTTCTGCTGGGTAAACTCCTAAGAGCAGGTTTGGTGGGTTAATAAGGTAAGTGCATGTTTACCCTTGTAAGAAGTGTTTCCTAAGTGCTCACATACTTTTTGCATTCCTTCCAGCAATGGGTTGGAGTTCCTCTTTGGCATTTTAAAAAAAATTTAACCACCTAAGAGTGATGGAATGATATCTCACTGTAGTTTTAATTTGCATGTTTCTAGTGCCTAATGCAATGGCACCCCACTCCAATACCCTTGCCTGGAAAATCCCATGGACGGAGGAGCCTGGTAGGCTGCAGTCCATGGGGTCGCTGAGAGTTGGACACGACTCAGTGGCTTCACTTTCACTTTTCACTTTCATGCACTGGAGAAGGAAGTGGCAATGCAATCCAGTGTTCTTGCCTGGAGAATCCCAGGGATGGGGGAGCCTGGTGTCCTGCCGTCTATGGGGTCGCACAGAGACAGACACGACTGAAGCGACTTAGCAGCAGCAGCAGCAGCAGCAGCAGTGCCTAATGAGGGCTTCCCTGGTGGCTCAGTAGTAAATAATCCACTTGCCAATGCAAAACACCCAGGTTCAATCCCTGGGCTGGGAAGATCCCCTAGAGAAGGAAATGACAACCCACTCCAGTATTCTTGCCTGGGAAATTCCACGGACAGAGAAGCCTGGTGGGCTACAGTTCATGGGATCACAAATGCCTATTGATGTTGAGATGATTTTCATGTGCTGATTTGCCATTTATATCTCTTCTTTGGTAAAGTTTCTATTCAAATCTTTTCCCCATTTTTTTTTTCAACCTTCATGTTTACAGTATCTATAACGATGTCTATTCCCACATATCTTTTCCTGCTTTTCTTTGGATAACTAGGTGGATAATAGGCCGATCTAAGAGACTAAGCATATGTAAAATGCAAGCACATGTTTGATTATATGCCAGGACATCTAGTAATTCTGCTTCCTTGCCAGCAGAGCAAGCAGACACCCTGGAACTACACTCACACCATGTGTCAGGACTCCTCATATACTTCAGTCTGGTTCTCTTTGTCTTTCCATTCAACTGGGCCTAACAGGGGAGGAAACCAAGTGCTCCCAATCTGACCCCCACACTCCAACTCTTAGGAAGCAGGTTTGGGGGCTTGTCACACCTGACACCTAGTAACAGGAAAGATGATGACAATAACGCTGATGTTGATGGCGATGATGGTGAAGATGCTGGTGGTGGTGGTAATGGTGATGATGGGGCTGATCACCATGTTCCAGGCTTTGCACTGATTCTTCTTGTACAGAACCTCATTCCATCTTCATTGCAACCTTTTGAAGACATGGAGTCTGACGCCCACAATCACAGAATGAGGACTGATCAGAATGAGGACTGGGCCAAACCGACCCATGTGCAGAGCACTGGAAAAGGGCTTCCTCATCAGTGCATGCCTCCAAAATATGTGTCCACGCTCTACCAAGCACAGTCACCTTTCTTTTTAAATGTGAGTTGAAATACTTTCATTGGTGTTTCCTCGGCTTGTTTTCTCTCTGCTCTTAAATGCAACGTGATCTGCAGCTGTGCCTCCATAGCTGTTGTTTGGTTGGCTCCACCATCCAGAGAGGTAACTTTCTTGGTATTTTCATCTTACAGAGGAAGAAAGTCTTCCCCTCCGAAACCCTTCTCCTCAGCCTCTGACAGGTCCCGAGCTCTGTATGTACAGCACATCCGCTGGGATAGACACGTATTCCTGCCTGTCACCTGCCCACCAAGGTAAAACAGAAGTGGAGAAGGCAGGACTCATGGAGTCACGGCCCCAGTGGCCTCGCTTTTGTCTTTCTTCTTCCTTCATGTCCTCTCAGGGGGAGCAGGTGCTAGTTGACATCTCAAGCAGGCCCAGTAACTACTCTGCTCGTGTTTATGTATAAAATGCCACTCTTGCTTATGGAAAAAGCCAATTGGTGTTGAAGACATGCAGGGCCTCCTGAGAATTCACTTTTCCAAGCTAATTCAGAGTTGTTCACCTCCCCTCGGGATTTGTTGCTGGAGCCTCAGGCACGGTCTCAGGAGAGAAGAGTGAGGAGAGAAGAAAGGTGCTCATAGCTGGACTCTGAGCTTCCCATGTCTTTCTGCAGGGTCTTCACAGCCTGGATGATCCCACTGCCCTGCACTTTCGTAGACCTGGGCAAAAGTTCTTTTGGAAATCACTTCCTCCCTCCTCGGCCCTGATAAATCCTGACCGCTTTTTCCTGGCTCGGACCCGTCCATCCTGCTGGGTGGTTGCTGAGGTAGGTGCGAGGTTGAAGGTTCTCTCCTGGCTACAGGTCTCCCCCTGCAGCAGAGCCTGCAGCCCAGGCCTGAGCCGCACCCATCATCTGGTCAAGCCTGAGCCTCTGCCAGATTTTCCCAGTCTCCTCTTCATTGTGCTCAAGCTCTCCCACCCCTAGTTTTCCAATGACAGAAGAATGTCTGAAAACACACCAGGCTCCTCCTTGCCTGACTTGAGTCAGTAGAGTGCATGCGTGCTCACTCGTGTCCAACTCTTTGCGATCTCATGGACTGTAGTCTGCCACGCTCCCCTGTCCATGGACTTCTCCAGGCAAGAATACTGGAGGGATGTTGCTATTTCCTACTCCAGGGGATCTTCCCAATCCAGGGATCGAACTCACATCTTTTGAGTCTCTTGCATTGGCAGACGGATTCTTTTGAGCCACCTAGGAAGCCCCATCTGAAGCAGTAATGCCTACCTATGTGCCCCTGGGAAGCTCCACCTGCTGGTGCTGGGTTTTTTAATCAAAGGTAAAGTTTGAAAACTCAACCCAGGTCTTTTGAAGAACTGGTCACCCCACTGAGAGTCCCCACACACTGCACTGTGGGAGGCCTGCCTTTCTCCAGATTCCCTTCCTGTCTCTCAGCTTCCCTTTCCCTACCCTAGGGGTTCCCTGGTTCACTTCCCTGCACAGGCCACCCCAGGGATCCCATGTCACAGAGGAGGAGGCCACCACTGTGGTTATAGGTTCATCCTCTGCAGGCATTCTGTATTTCCCAGTTGGAGCATGTTTGTAAGAGGAAGCACAATTCTGCTTGGTCAGCAAGCCTGGGAGGCAGCTGCTTTGGGTGGTGTGGTAGTGCCCCAGAGGTTTCCATGCCGCCAGGCCGATTTCCCTTACTCTCTCCACGCAGAGATTTTGGCTTGGTGTCCATATCACTCAGGACTCACGTTTGTCTTTAGTCTTCTCGATTCTTTCCACTTTTACCTCTATAACAGCTCTCTGGAGATACAATGCACACATTACACCCTTCACCCATTCAAAGTGTAAATGGTTTTCCTCTCTTCCCTACCATTCACTGTCAACACAATCAATTTTAGAACATGTTCAACACCTCATAAAGGAGGTTTCTTTTGTTTTCATTCCTGGTATTTCTTTATATCTGTGATCAGATAACAAGGAAGACTGGGACACGGAGGCGGGGTGTGGGGGGAAGCAGAAAGGTTGGCTGGTGGGGCAAGGAGGTGTAGAAGGGAAGGGAGTGAGGTATGCCCTCTCCTCCCTGTGGAAGCTTTGCTGGGCCGGCTCCTATTCAGGCTAAGACAGGGAGACCACCAGACCACTGCCTTAGTCACTCAAGGATGCAAACCTTCTCAACCCCAGCAGTTTGAGGCCAATCCTGGCCATCTCACTTTAAGCCAGTGCAGTACCTTTATTTGGAACTTTTCCCACTCTTATTCTAGGGAGTCACCGCTATGAAGGATGAAAGGGAAAGTGTTAGTCGCTCAGTTGTGTCTGACTCTTTGCAACCCCGTGGTCTAGAGGCTGCCAGACTCCTCTGTCCATGGGATCCTCCAGGCAAGAACGCTGGAGTGGATTGCCATTCCCTCTCCAGGGGATCTTCCCCACCTAGGGATCAAACCCAGATCTCCTACATTGTGGGCAGATTCTTCACCCTCTAAGCCACCAGGGAAATTCCTCACTTTTTGTACAGTGGGTCTCAACTTTAATATGCAAATATCATCAATTGGTCTATCAAGGATTAAAGACTAATAATTTTTTAAAGATAGTTATAGGTATGATTACATGCCAATTCCCTACAGATGCTGTTCTAACCTGCCACTCATTTAATTCTCAGGATATCAGTATCACATAAGCACTACTACTGTTCCCATATGACAAAGGAGAAAAGTTGGTCTGGTCAAGTAGCCTATCAAAGTCACAGAGTGAATAGGCAGGAGAGCCAAAATTTGAAGCCAGACAACTAGGCTTCAGCATCCAAACTCCTCATATTAAGACAACTCAATCTATTTTTCATTTCACATGCTCTCCATCTGTAGGTTAACAGCTAACAGACACCGCACTGGTCTTTGCAGTTGTGCCTGCTGTAGTACCTGGAGAAGGAAATGGCAACCCACTCCAGTACTCTTGCCTGGAATAATCCCATGGATGGAGGAGCCTGGTAGGCTACAGTCCATGGGGTCGCAGAGTCGATGGGACTGAATGACTTCACACTCACACACTGCTGTAGTAAGCGAAGCCGCCACTAGAGGGAGATGGTGTCCACTATGTTCTCCGCCACCGCCAGATTCAGCACATCCTGGGAGACTGCAGGTATGGCTTCAGCTAGATTCTTCCAGTTCAAATGGAAGGCAAAGTGCAGAAGGAGGGAACCAGTTCACAAGAAATTGTTCACTAGGGAGAGTGTGCAGGGATGTCTTCTCAGGGCCACAGGGAGGACACAGGCTCTCGAATTGCTTACTGGGTTCTTGCAGCCTCCCAAGCTGCCTGGCTGGGGCTTTGACACAGAAAGAAATTAGAGTTAAAAAAAAAAAAAAAAAAAAAAGACAACCAGGACTGTGTCCAGACTGTGGTCAAGTCAATGCATTTTTCTGATCCTGAGCTTCATTCTCAGTAAATGGGCCCAGACCCCTGCTGGCAGCTGTCTGCAGCTGTTCATTTGTAGCAACTAAGATCACCTGGCTTGTCTGTGCCCCATCTGGGAGCTGTTGTGTAACCATAAGCCAGTTTTGGTGGCTCCTGGCCGAGGTTACTGGCAGACTCAACCTGTGACACTGGGGGGATCTGCATGGGACCCACATCCAGGCCCAGATGGCAGGAAGCACACTCCCACCAGGCCCACTCAGGTTTGTGCTGTGTGGATTCCTTGACTTTTCCACAGCGGGGAGCTTGAACCCATAAACCAGGCCAACTGGCAAGGGTTTGCACTGCACCTAGCAAACAGTAGGTGCTTAACCAATGTCTGTTTTATTGTCCTATCCAACTCTCCAGGATCTAGGCAACTTGAGATGGTCTTAGAAACCCTAAGAGCCCAGAGAAGACCTATGCCCTTTCCCAGGATTTCCTCTGCTTTCAGTTCAGTTCAGTCACTCAGTCGTGTCCGACTCTTAGCAACTTCATGGACTGCAGCACACCAGGCTTCCCTGTCTGTCCAACTCCCAGAGCGTACTCAAACTCATGTGCATTGAGTCGGTGATGCTATCCAACCATCTCATCCTCTGTTGTCCCCTGCTCCTCTGCTTTAGGGCTCAATTTATGGTCTATTTGGTGAAAGGTCCACAGGTGCTCGAAAAAATGTGTATATTACTGCTGAGTGTGGTTCAGGATTTGTCAGTTCGATCCTGTGGTTTCTTATGTTGTGCAGGCTTTCCACATCCTTCTTGATTTTCTTTCCATACTATTCTATTATATAGTGAATGCTGCTAAGTCACTTCAGTTGTGTCCGACTCTTCGTGACCCCATGGACTGTAGCCTACCAGGCTCCTCCGTCCATGGGATTCTCCAGGCAAGAGTACTAGAGTAGGGTGCCATTGCCTT